>CM062809.1:1303367963-1303674581 GCA_031772625.1 Pinus tabuliformis | reverse complement strand
ATATTTTGGTCTTTATGGCTGCTAGAGTCGGCCGAAAATGCGCTGTTTGATTTTGGTACAGCTTCATGTATGTGAGATAAGTCACCTTTTAAGTTTGTTTTGATTGCTGATAATTTGTCTTGTAGTGACCTGGAGGTGGGTAGTGACAAAACAGCTGGAGCTACCGTGGCAGAATTTGAAGCATTGCTTGCCACCAATCCTCCTTAGGCATTTGATGCCTCCGAATTTTTATTAGAGTCTCATCAGCCTCTGTATATCGCCAAAAGTTAGGAGGAGTTTCAAACAAATGATTTGCCTCACTTTCAATAAAAAATAGGCCTTCCAGTTTAGTGTACAGGCTCTGTGCTATTGGAGGCCCTGTTTCCTCAGGAGTACTGCCAGATGTAGTGATTTGATTTTCAATGTAAGTAGCCATCCTGTTGGTGAATTGATCTCTGGTAATCAATTTCCCTGTGCTGCTCAACAGGCCAGGCAATCCCCTCGCTTGCAGCATTCCCATTTTGAGTTTATACTCCTCCACCTCAACCTGTATTCATAGCATTTTCTTCTACAGTCTGTACATAACTTCTGAGAGTTAGCACTTTTAGCTGTAAGGATGGCCTCTGTTCTGTTGACGATGCCAATGGCTGCCAGCTCCTCTTTGTCTTGCCTGTTCAAAAAATCTATCAGGTGGTTTGCCTGCTCAGGTCTGTTTCCTAGCACTGTTTTGGCCCTCTGAATTTCTGTCTGTGCTTGGCCAACTAAATCCATGTACTCATGGATTGTTTTATGGATTTCCATTGTTTTGGTGATAGCTTGGTAATCTTACCCCACAAAATTCTTTTTATGTCGCCATGGTACTTTCCAGATTGAGCTCTTTTTCCAGGGCCTTTATTCTATCTTTAGGGCCTTAATTTCTCTGCCCTGTTCTGCTACAGTTACCTTTGATTTGTCATACTTGGCATCCATCTCTGCCAATTTGTCCTTTGCTTTCTTTATCTCATCTGCCTGGAGCTCCATTGCCTTGACAGCCTTGGTCAATTCTTCTACACTCGGGTGGGCATCTAGAGATGTGTTGTGCCTGTTGCTTCTGTTGTAGGGCCCACTGTTGCCCCTGAAGTTGTTGTTGTTGCTGAAGCTTTGGAGGAGCATGTAGTGTAGATTCTCCCTGTTTTTCTTGTAGGGTTCCTTCAGCTCTTCTCCCATTCTTTGATCTCTGATCTTGCTGTAGAAGGAGGTCAAGTTGTTCATCAAGCTATTTTCTTTTTGTAGTTCTGCTGTCTGAGGGTGTTCTGTAGGTAACAATCCCAACCTCTTCTTCATGGCATCAGATCATCATCTTCTTCTTCATGAGGGCCTTTATGCTGCCTGGATCACTAGGATTATGCCCTAGATCAATAATAATCTCCTCCAGAGACTTTATTTTGTTTTCCTTAGCCTTAGAGGACATCCTCTCAAAATCAAGCTGAGTGTTTGTGTTCTTCAAGGAATCTTTCAGCTCATGGGCCAGTGTGGCCTTCTCTACCAGTGTGGCATAGACCATCTCCCCAATCTGCTTGTGGAGTTCAATCTGGTCCATAGGATGTATATCTTTAGCTAGGACCTCCACCCTTGTCTTGATAAAATCTGCAGTTGTCATTGGCTGTGGCCCCTTGGGCTTGAAATGGCTGAATATCATTTTTTCTTCTTTGAAGTCATAGACCGACATCAATCTTTCCTGCTGGGCTGGTGTAGCATCTATGAACTGTTTGTAAACCTCAGCGCTTAATAACTCATTTGCTGCCTTGATCTGTTTAAAAGTAGCCTTAGTGCCTTTAGGTTTCTGGCTTTGGTGAGATGAGGATGACACCTCCAAACTAAGCTGTAAAGTCTGCTCCTGCTGAAAGGAGCTTGTCCCTGTATGTTGGCTTCCCTCCCTGTCCTTTCCTGTGTTGATTAAGACATCTTCAGTAATGTCTTCCACCTCAGGGGAATCTGCCCTTTGTCTTTTGGCCTCTGGCTGATGGGAAGGTCCACTAATAGGAGTGGACTCTTCTCTTTCTCTTTTAGAACCCCTCTCCTCATGGGCTGGGGTTTGCAAAATAGGTGCTGTAGGAGTCTGAGTTTGTGGAGGAGGAGTTTGATCTTTCAGCTGCTCTGTTTGTTCCTCCCTCTGCAGCTCATTTTGCTGCTTAGTTTGTTGTTCAGTTGAAGGGGCTTCCTTCTCTTTCAGTGTTTCATGTTCTGCATCCATTATGCCTTTGCCTTTATCCACTGCTGCTGCCAATGTAGAGGGTGCCTGTGGTGCTGTCCTTATCACTGGGGTCCCTTCTCCTACTGAGTGAGGTGGCCTGAAAGGTACCTGCTGCACATAGTCCAGGTCAATAGTCTTCTCAAGCTCTTTCATGTTTTTAAGCATTCTTTTCTTCATTAAACTCTCCACTAGAGTGTCCAGTTGCCATTCTTGCAAGTTGGCATACTTTTCTATGTGTGGATAGTGGCTTGCTTAATACCTAGGAGTCTGTACTTAGTTCTCCTAGCAGTGATGAAACCTTGAGGGTCATAGGGGACCCATCGAAAACTATAGGACAACTTATATTTGTCTTTGAGGATCAAGTCTGCAGACTCCCATCCTTCCTTCTTGTTCATAATGAAGGGGCCCAACTCATTTTTGAAACTAAGGTGGGCCTTTTTCTTGGAGCTGTGGAAATGGGTGAGGTCTGACTGAATTAGTTGCCTGTAATACTCTAAGGCAAACACCTCATAGGTACATACTTGGGGAGCCTGTATGGACAGAGCTCACAACCATAAACTCTGAATACAGTATGTGTTCATATAGGTACCAGTCACCTATTTTGTATTTTTTTGAGAGCTGCAGAGCTTTCTTGATTTCATTGGATATTCTAGGTGGGGGGGACCTCATCAACATGCTAGAGACTGGGTACACAAACTGGTCAACAAATTCACAGTAGGTATAGGGTGAATTTGTGACTTATGATAAACTGAGGTCCAGAAGATGACAGATCTTCTCTCCCCTTTATTATCAGCCTTCTGATGTAACATGGGAAGGCTTCAGAATAATGAAACAAACAGATGGTAGATGTAAGCTGAGTATCTGAAGACCCCCTGTCTATCCACTTTGCTTAATTGATCATGAATCTTATTGGCTATAAACTTAGCAAAGTTATACTTTCGGGCAGGGGGTTGACGTGGGCTGTAGGCAGACAGCAACACTAGCATGGATTTATCCACATGCTCACTGTTTTGTCCCCAATACATAGGCTATCATGTCTAGTAATAGCCTGCCTATATCATTGAAGTGCTCCCTCAGTTAGGGAGGTGGCCTGTAGGCTGCTTTCAGGTCTCATGAAGTTCTGGTTGACCTCTTGCAGTCCTCATGGTCTCTTATCACCTGTTTCCAAGCAATTTATAAGTTGTGGAGAACGGGATCAGCAACTCTGTCTGATTCAACTGTAACATCTATTGATGGACTCAGTCAGCATTTATATAGAAGAGGATCCTCCCTGATGGAGTATTGACAGCTCTGTTGGACATCATAGTGTTCAGCACACAGGTGGATGATTTCAGGGAAGGCATTCACAGCTGGGAGACAGTAATAGGGCAGGTTTGACTCCCATATCCCATGTGTACCATGCCCATCCTTATAATCTTCCCTTAGTTGAGTGAAGGTGCTCAAGAAGTCCCTGTCTCCCTCAAATTCCTCAATGAGACAATCCTTGTCAATAAATGGCAAGGCCTCCAGCTCCTTGTTGGTTTGATTTAATGGAGTTACACTGAGGGAAGAGGATGCAGAGGCTGCCATGCTATAATCTGAATTTGTGCAGGTGGAAGTACTGGTTTGACAAGTCTATAAAGACTTAAGTAGCAGGTGAACTGTAAACACCGTCTGGTGTTCTCTTTTAGTGAATAAAGGCAAGCAGGCTTGTGAGTTGCTGCAAATTCACAGGGATGCGAATTGCTAATAGATAAGTTGCAGAGATATTGATTTTTCTTTTTATAAAGAATGCAGGTGGCCTGTACTCGGCAAAAGGGAACAATGCCGAGCACCTCGGGGGCAATTTTACAGTTTTAGCCTGCGGATTGATCGCTCCAGTATCGAATTGTGGTTTAGGGGTGGTGCAGATTGCTTGGGTTTAGTTTAAGTAATCAGGCAGAACTGAATTAAGTAGTTTTGCCAGTCCTTTAATGGTGATTTTTACAGACAATTGGAATGCAGGGGCAAAGTGGGAAACTGGCAGAATACCTGGAAAAAACGACTTGGAAGCTCACGGGCCGGGCTATGGAGACTTAGTGCCGTTGAATTCCGAACTTTCAGCGGTTGAATCGTCGAATTTGATGGCTGGCTGAGCAAATTCGCGGCAGCTGTTGGCAACGGATAGTTTCTCTCTTTTGCATGAAAATGACCGAAAACGGCTTATTTAGCCATTTAAAACGTTAATTTTGGTAAAAGTGTGCATTTGGCGCTTTTCCGCCGATGACGTCAGCATGACGTCATGGCGGGACCCAGGTACGGAGGTGACGTGGCAGCGGAGGTGTCTGCCAGGGTGGCAGGACATGGTGGCAGGCGGATGCGGTGGCAGGTGCGCGTGGAGGGCCACGGGACGCTGGGGAGGGCACGGTGAAGTGACGTCAGGGTGACGTGCCAATGACGCAGGAGGGAGGGCGGTAACAGGGGTGGCGGTAAGCGGGTTCCCCGCACCGCCTTTGGGCAAAGGCGGTAACGGGGAGGGGGGCTCCGAACAACCCCACTGCCTGCCACGCGTCCCCTGTACGGGACGGCCAAAACCACTTTCCCCGGACGCTAAAGGTCGGCAGGTCGGGGAGTGAAAATGACTGCCCACCGTTAGATCTGGGCGGCGGAGATCTGACGGCTGGCGGGTCCTCCGACAGATCGAGCAGGTTGGGGGGGGGCCCGCTGGCACAATATAATATTCAATTTAATATTTGGGGCGGAGGACCATAGGAAAATGGGTTTTGCGTAGTATTTTGGGTTTTCTGGGTTTTTTGCAAGGGTTTGTACAAGAAAAAGGGCTTTTGTGTTTTTTAGCAGAGGGATGGTGAGGGTTGAGGGGAAAGATTTCTGCTCATAACCAGAGGTTAGAGTACATCCAAGACAAGGTTGACCACAGTCCCAGATGGACTGGAGTCCCCTTAGACCTTTATTTGGCTATAATGCCAAAAGGTGAATATGTAGATAATGCTGGGATTTATACACCATGGTGTTAATATTAGTAGGGGAAAAGGTGATAGGGGAGTTATATAGTAGAATTAGATGTTAATATGGATGAGGAAGGGAAAATGAAGGGGATATCACCAAGTTTGTTTGAAACTCACTTGGTTTAGAGAGTAGATCAAAATGAAAAGAAGTTTACATAGGAAATGTGGCTTTCACAGTCATAAGACCACCATGAAATCATGAATTTTTCTGAGGATCCCAACTGGTGAGGGGATGTTAGTAAATGACATGAAAGGGAAAAGGGAAGTTAGACATGCTCCCTTGCTTGCTGCAACTTGATGCAGAAGAACACCTTGTCCATTGATTGCCTTTGCTTTGGTAAACACAGTTAATACATCTGCAATGGTAAAGATACCCTTTCTGCAACCCCAACTACTTACCCAGCTATTTTGCCTAGCATTTTTTTTTTTTTTCTTCTTGGAGGGTGCGCTTGGACTTGCAGACCCTCACTTGCCTTTTCTTTTCTTTGGCTTTTCTTTTGCTTTTGCTATCTACTTCTACCCTTATTTCTTCCAAGGTCCCAGATTAAGCTGTTGGGAGCCTTTTCTTCTCTACCTGAACTACTTATCTGCCAAGATTAAACAGTTTGGACAGACTTTCTTCTCTAATCTACAACTGCAAAATTTAAACCATGGAATGATCCAGATTAGACTGTTGGACCATCCATCAAAATTGGGATGCATTAATCTATTTACACACCTTGTACTTCCTTGGAAATATGTGATCTTTGTATGATCAAAGCAGAACATATTTGGACCTTCCCTAGCCAATCATGAAATATGAAACCTATTGGTATAGGTAGCTAACAATGACTACTTACAGTTAGTATGGCTCAAATCAATAGTCATGCTACCCTCTTAGGCAAGTCTTATGCCTCTGCTATCCATCTCAAACTCAAAGAAGAGAGAAAGTCTTGTAAAAAATATGTTTATCTCTGGGGTCGCAGGTTCTCTCTAGCCTTACCTGCGGGGACGCTCACCATGTTCACAAAAGCTGCGTCCATGGACGCTCTGTATGTTAAGGGACAGGTGCGTCCTTCTGTAAAAGGCAAAATGCGCGAGTTTCATCTAAAAAAAAGTTACTTGTGGTTACTTCTAGAACCTTCTAGAGGTCGGTTTGGTGAAATGGATGCACCTCCAGTTGGTTCATGTATCTCTATTAAGGGGGAACTTATCCCATCAATAAGGGAGCTATCCCACCCAAAAAGGGGGATTATCCCATTGATGGTGGACTCGAATAACCTCTTTACAGAACTATAAATAAAGACATTGAGCCAGAGGGAGGAGAGGTTAGAGCTATACATTTTCTTTGGGTAAACGCTGCAGGAATTAGGAATCCCATTTAGAACCTTGTGAGGAGAGATTGTCTTTGCTTGATTCTACTTGGAAGTGGGTGAGCTTTGTCAAAGTAGAGGAAAACCCTTGATGGACCCTGGGAGGAACTTGCACAACACCAAGGCCAGGTTGTAAGAGTTTCTTTGTTTCGTTATTAATACAAACTGGTTTATTTTTCTCAATAGCTTGTGTTAATGAGTTATTTCATGTGTTCCTTGGTCTGCATGTTGAATATATGTTCTATTATATGAAATGCAAGTGCTTGGTAATTGTTTGATTGTTTGTGGTTGCAGGAATTGACATGAAGGAGGAGCTCATCCGGATCGGCAAGGACGGACTACAACAACAGCGTTTTGGAATAAGGTAAGCCTAAACACTCGTAGTTTTCATGTTTTAAAAGGTATATTTAGAGAAAGATCATTCCATTTTGTCTTGTTTGTCGCTAGAGAGTCTAGACTCCTAGGGAGGTCAGTTGTGCCCGCACAAACAACTTTTTCCGCCACGACAAATTGGCAACTCTGCTGGGGAATCCATTAATGAGAGAGTCTTTTCCTTTGTGTGAAATTTGCTCTGAGAAAATCATTTTTATTTTCTGGTTTTGGACTGTGAGAATTAGTACTTGGGTGGCTTAGCTTTAGATTTAGTTAGATTTGGTTTTTCTTAATTTTTCCAGAAGGACGCACCCTCTGAGTACTGCACAGTGCGTCTTTGGACGCGCTGTTGCCGTTTGCACAGAGCGGGCCCGCACCTGTTATAATGGGTTGCCTGTGTCTTCCTGTAAAATTTAGGAAAATTCCATTTTTTTGTTTAATTGCTTTTAGATTTTGATTTTTCTTAGTGTTTTCTGCCCAGATCCTTTAGTACCCTGTCAAAAATTTTCACCTGAACTTGTTTTGTGAGCTTTGAGTGTTTTAGTGGATTTCAACGAAGTTTAGACCTAGGGTTTGATTTTTGCATAGGTCCTGTAGTGACTTTGACGCTAGAAAGTTGTCCAACCTTAGATCTCTCTGGTTAGTCAGCCTTCTTAGGAGTCGGGCCTGTCATAAAGTCTCCTTGTGTGAGCAGCTTGCCATTTAAGTTGTTTTGGGTCAAATTTCGAATTACTTGTTTATAAAGTGTTGATTTCCATTTTACAAAAGAACAAAAAGATTAGAGTTTTGTTTTGGCTAGTTTTTGGTTCTGCAATAAGCTAGTCCTTGATTTGATTGTGATCAAGTAAAACACCTTAGAATAATCATTGTTAGTTTTGGCCTCGTTAAGATTGCTTAGAGTAAATTTACCTTTTAGTTTGCTTATGAGTGAATTTTCGTAGATTTTAATAGTTGTTAAGATTGATTTTTGGTTATATTAGATTTATTTGCTTTATTAAAAGAAAAATACAAAAACATCTTCTTTAAAAGTCTTGTTTCAAGTAGCTTTTTGTTTTTGAAAGAGGAAAAGAGTTTTTTCGTGCATGTAAAGAGCGGTCGTGTTTTTATGCTTGGAAAAGACAAACGAATTGTTTCTCTGATTGTCTTCAATTAAGAAGTTGCTTTTATAAAGATTGCATTCTCTCAACTTTTTAGTTAAAGCAATTCATCGAAAAAGTAAAGTAGTGGGTAAATCATCCTAAGTGCATTTTGTAGTGGTTTCGAGTCGAGTCAACACACCACTGGTTTCACTTCCATCACCTTTTGACTTAAGAAACAACCTTAAAAGTAACGCTTAAATTAAAATCAATCTAGTAATTTTTAGTTTCTAGGGCTCTAAAGCACCAACATAGCTTAGGCTAGTGTCTTGGAATAGGTGAGTACTTAAACTCTCCAAGGCAGTAAAACAAACAAGTAGTCGATCTTGTGATAGAATCAAATCCAATTGTTACATTTACACTCTGGGAAAGCTCCTCTTAAAGGAGAAGCACGAGCTCGTGTCCAAACCAGTGAGGGGATCATTCCTCCCTCGTTGGGAACGACGCCAGACAGTACGTATTACAAATGGTAAACCTCGGATTAACCATTGTTGAGGAGCCAGGGGTCACTTATCGGTAAACCTTGGATTACTATCAAGGAGCCGGTAAGGGGATTGAGCTTGTTACTCTGCCCTTGCGTGCTGTCGGAGTTTAGACTGTTCCCCCAGGTGTACTTGTGGCCGTTGGTAACCTTAGTGACCATAATCTCTAGGATTCTACCCAAGGTGACGGTGGAGGGAAGGTCCCACTGTACCTGGAGCAGACGTCGGCTATACTCACTTGGATTTTCTGGGGGGTTCGCTTCACTTCGAGACGGTTTAAGTGGAGGAACTTGGTCCAGTCTATTCATTAAGCAGGTTGTCGGCGTAACTGTTCCACCCGCCATTTCTGTACTGAATCCTGCGAGGTTGGACCTAATCACCAACTAGCGCTTTTGGTCCGGAAGATACTGTTTGTGTTTGGTTTGACGCTCTAGATTCTTTAGGCGTGTGCTTCAAATTTGTTTGCTTCTTTAGAAGACTTTAGGTGGTTTGATTTGAAATTTTTACTTTGTTTTCGTGTGTTGTAGTTAAAAATCATTAATTGTGGCGGAATTACCGAGACAGTCCCGTCGACTTCGGGGCAAGTCTCCTGAGATTGTTACCGGAATAGATTTGTTAAGAAAACTCCGTAAATCGCGGGGTGAATCTCCTGAAGACATTCCGGGTCGGTACGAAGGGTTAAAGGTCCTTGTAACTCCTCCTAGTGACAGTAGAGTAGGTTCACCTGAAGAAGGAGAATCTTCCTTAGTAGTCCATCCAGATTACCAAAGTTTAGAAACAGGTTACAATCCCGAAACTGTTACAGTTTCCGAGCTTGCTGGTAATTTTTCATCTGCCAGTGAAACAGGCGAAGAACCTGAAATTTCCGAACCTGTTACTCCAACTCCTAGTGTTCCTGATTCACCAAGAATAGAAAGAATTATCACCGAAAATCTTCCTGTTGGTTTAATTGCTATAGAAGAACTTGTTCCAGAGGAAGAAATAGGCGTCTTTGATCCTGAAGATCAAATTACCCTTGATCTAAGGGAGCGTGAATCCATCTTTTATAGCCCTCCTAGAAGTACTTCTTGGTACCTTGCGTTAACCAATTTTTTAGACAACTCAGTAGGTTTTTCCACACCTCGAACTCCTTTTCCACCTAGAGGAATTCATACTCCTGTAAATATGTCTGGTCAGTCATCTGTGTTTACGCAAAGTCCTAAATCTTTTTTACATGGCGGTCCTTCTGTTCCTACTGGGTATCAATCTCTTTCTGGTACCTTTGCGGGAGCATCTCCTCAACCCATTGATCATGGGCTATTAGCTGGAAACAGTGGTAATGTACCATTGAGTATAGGTGACATTTACATGATGTCAGGTTCAATCCCCGTTACCCAACCTCAAGGTGGCCAATTACCGCCTGGGGGGCAACCTTCGTTAATGCCTGGGGGGAAACCTCAAGGTACTTCATTCGTGTCTGGGGGGAAACCTCAAGGTCAGTACGCTCCTATGGGGCAATACATACCTCAAGGTCAACCCCAGCCTCAATATGTACCCCAAATTCAACCTCAGTATCAATGGCAACCTCAAGGATGGCAACCTCAAGGATGGCAACCCCAAGGGTATCAACCCCAAGGGTATCAACCTCAAGGATACCAACCTCAAGGTCAAGGTCAACCCCAGTACCTGTATTTACCTCAAGGCTATCAACCTACGGGTCAATACTCTGGTCAAAGTTATCAACCACCTCAAGGGCAATCATATGGGACTGCACCTTACAATTATCAACCTTGTCCTCAATCCGGCTATGGATCTCAGTATGCTCAACCTGTTACGGGTCAATATCCTGGAATGTTAGTGTGGGATCCGTCACAGGGTCAACAGATGTCGCAACCAAGTATACAGTCGGTACCTCAAGCAGGACAACATGTAGTTTCTGGTCCACCCCAGCAACCGCAACCTGTCCAGTCAAGTGTTCAGACCCCTGTAACTTCGGTAGTTACTCAGCCGCAAGTTGCACCTGGTACTCCACCTCACACGGCTGCAGCAACTACCGCCACATCTACCATACTTACTTCTGGAGTATCGGCAGCTCCGGTTTCTACTGTCCCTGTAACCACTCCTTAGACATCTGTACCGTTGTCTGGATCTACGATTCAAACCACAGTCCAGATGCCTGTAGGCCAACCTGGTACAAGTACGGTTGTTACTACTCAACCTCAATTTGTTCAACCTCCGTACCAGGGACAGTATCAACCTGGGCAAGCTGCCCAACAACCGGTTTACCAGTATCAACCGTATCCTGGGTACACTTATCAACAACCTCAGCAACCCCAGTACGGTCCGGTTAATCCTGGTTTTCCAGGAGGATATAATATCCCAAATACGACTCCTGTTCCTAGTTATCCTGGATATCCTCCTCCTAGGGCTGGTATTGTGACCCAGAGTTTTAGAGATCCTAACCGGCAGTTACCGTTTATCGCAACTTTGGATTTACCAGACTTGACGCGCCTAACGAACGATCCAATTCAATATCTTCCGTTCTGGCCTTCAATGCCAAATAAGTTGCCCAGCGATATACCCAAGTTCGAAGGTAAGTCTGGAGAGGATCCGTCCAATCACGTGATGACTTACCACCTCTGGTGTGCTTCAAATTCCATCTCGGATGATTCGATCCGTTTACGTCTTTTTCAGCGTACGCTCATTGGTCTCGCGGCCAAGTGGTACATTGAGTTACCACGGGCCTCTTTTTACGATTTTAGCCAGTTAGCTACCTCGTTCTTAACTCATTTTCAGTTACCAGTCAGATACGATAACGGTACAGAGTTATTAACTTCACTAAAAAAATCGACCTCCACGTATATTTCAGATCACATCCATGAGTGGAGACGTCGAAGAAGACTAGTGAAAGTTTTTATCCCGGACCAAATCTTAGCTGAATGGTTTGTTAAATCACTATTACCAAGAATTACTGAAGATGTAGCTAAGGCCGGAGTAGTCACTGAGGAGCAAGTCATTGCTCAGGCACAATACCTTGACTTAGTTTACACGCAGTCGGGTACATTACACGAGAAGATTACGGATCTTCCAAAGTCGAACCAAATCGCTGCTGCTCCTTCGGGATCTCATGCCGCTGATGGTATGATTGGTATCGTGACTACAAAGAGCAAGAAGAAATCTTCCAAGGCTTCAACTACTCCTATTATCACTTTGCCTGATTCCCCGACAGGAGAGTCTTCTCCTAAACTTACCGCCGATATTCATGTTGTAGAATCATCTATGGCCAAGTCAAAAAACGGTGGGAAGAAGAAAGGAAAGAAGAAGGCTAAAGCAGACAAGGCTCCGAAGGAGAAAACTGAAAAGTCGGAAACCAATGACGAAAAACGCAAACCTCGATATCCTTGTCTTATTTGTGAAGAGGATAATTTTACGAGAGATTGCCCTCATCGGGCCGAGGTTGTAAAAATAGTCAAAGGTTCTCCCACTCCTGCTGTGTTAAAGAATCCATTTCCGGAGCAGGAAAATAAGATGATAGGTTCTTCCTCGAATGCCAGTGAAGAACCCATTTTGATGATGTCTCATGTGAGGATTGCGACTCGATCGCAAGATTATGGTAGTAAGGCTCCTGTTGATGGCAAGGAAGCAGAATCTTCTCACTCTAACCCATCAACCTCAGCTCCTGGTTCCGATCCACCACAGATCGAAAAACCTAACCCAGACTTAGTGATTAAGCCGCCCGCCAAGGGTGTACTTCGAAGGTCTGCTTTCAATCCACATGCGAGAGCAGCCCAGAACTACAACATTGTTGAGGACTTAGCTGTTTCACCTTCAGCAATGTCGGCACTCGAAGTGCTGCAATCATGCCCAGCACAACGGAAATTGCTTTTGTCGGCTATCGGAGCTGTCGATGTTCAAGACCCGAACCTAATGATCTTTGATCTAGAAAATAGTACGCCACGTCTCCCCCATCAAATGGCTTTCCAAATTCTAGTGAGAGTCAAAAACAGGCCTATTCATCGGACTGTGATTGATGAGGGAGCTTCTACGTGTATTATGTCGATTCAATGTTGGAGATCGCTTGGCTCTCCTTCGTTGAACCAATCCCCCACCATCCTTAAGGCCTTTGATGGCCGTGGGTTCCGTCCGTTTGGTATTCTACAAGAATTACCTATAGGGGTCGAAGGTAAAACCGTTAGTCTGGATGTGGAAGTGGTTGATGCCCCTCTAGACTACAACCTTCTTTTGGGTCGAAGTTGGTCATATGCTATGACAGCGGTCGTTTCATCGGTCTTCAGAGTAATTAAGTTTCCACATAACGGTAAGATCGTGACTATTGATCAGCTGACATACTTTTCATCCGACCCAGCCTCTTCAGAGAGTATCCAACATGTTGGTAAGACGACAATCCCTTATAAGGACGTTGGTGTAGGTTTAGTTAAGGATTCCGGTTTACTGGGAACTTTTCCTCTCCCTCCGCTCAGCGTAGAACCTTCGTTTGCAACAATTCATATGATCACGTCAGAAAACATTATTTATGATGATCCTTGGTATGTTCCATCTGACTCTGAGATAGACTCATTCGGTGATGTTATGCCGTTGAGTCCGTATGAAATTGCTTATGAAGCTATTATGTCTTTTACCGACTTTCATTCAACCGAAGTCGACCAAATGAATGTGGTCAGTGAAGAATCCCTTTTCACCTCACCCTTAGAACGGATAGCGTTTCCCGAAGTCGCGTCATCTGACGAACAGCTTCGCGAAATCCTAAGTGTAGACAATCTACCATGGGAGGATCTCCATCACAGATCTTTGTTTTTACCTAAGGATGATGCATTTGAAAATGATTTTTCATCTAGCTTTACCGCTGAATATGTCAAAGACGCTCAGGATCCAACGAAACATTCTGATTCGGAGTTGAATTTAGGGAATATTTCTCATACTATTCCCATTGATATTTCAGTGAGGCCCGGAATCGAGGAGAACATTCATATAGGTGCCGCATGTACTGAAGAAGAAATCAAAACTTACAAGGCCCTATTCCAAGAATTCCGCGACGTGTTTGCCTGGTCTTACGAGGAAATGCCAGGAATCGATCCTGCCATTGTTGTTCATGAAATAAAAACCTACCCGGATGCTAAACCCATTCGGCAACGGTTGCGTCAGATTCACCCTCGAAAAGCGGCTGCGATTAAAGCAGAAGTCGAAAAGCTGTTGAAAGCAGGTTTCATTTATCCGATCCCGTTAACGGATTGGGTATCGAATATTGTTCCCGTCAATAAAAAACAAGGAACAATAAGAATCGGTATCGACTATAGGGATGTCAATCGAGCTTGTCCAAAAGGCAACTATCCTACGCCTTATATCGATCAAATTATTGATGATTGTGCCGGAAGTGAAATGTTTTCCTTCATGGATGGTTTCTCGGGCTATAATCAAATCAATATTCTACCTGCCGACCAACCAAAAACGGCATTCATTTGTCCATGGGGGACATTTTCTTATTGCAAATTACCTTTTGGGCTTAAGAATGCCGGCGCTACTTTTCAACGGGCGATGTCTTATGCATTTCATGACATCAAGCACATTGTGCAACCCTATCTCGATGATTTGCCTGCTCATTCTTTACATCGAGCTGATCACCTTGTCCACCTACGAGCAATCTTTATGAGGTGTAGGCATTATCGAATTCGGTTGAATCCCCACAAGTGTGTTTTCTGTATAGAAACAGGTCGATTTCTGGGATTTGTTGTTTCAAAAGCCGGCATTCACGTCGATCCCTCGAAAGTCGAGGCTATCATCAAATTGCCTCCTCCTTCGAGTTTGCGCCAACTCCAAAGTTTGCAAGGGAAAGCAAACTTTTTACGCCGATTCATCCCAAACTACGCCGAGGTCACTAAAGGTTTTACACGGTTGTTGAAACAGAATGCACAATTCTTTTGGGACGAGATTGCCCAACAATCTTTTGATGCACTTAAACACGCGTTGACCCATGCACCGTTATTGCATCCTCCCAACTACAACCAAGACTACTTCTTATACCTCGCAGCTTCGCATTCTACCACTGGAATGGTGTTAGTTCAAGAAGATGAATTCAGAGCGGAGCATGTGATATATTATCTTAGTCGAACCTTGAATCCCACTGAGCTAAAATATTCGCATGTGGAGAAATTGGCCCTGGCAGCCGTTCAAGCTGTCCAGCGTTTCCGTCACTACATTCTTCTCCGTAAGACTACAGTTATTTCGGATTGCAACCCTATGATTTATATTTTGACAAAACAACTGCTAGGGGGCAAGTACTCTAAATGGATTGTCATCCTGCAAGAGTTCGACTTGGAGTTTGAGAAGTCCAAGTCTAAGAAATCCTTAGTCTTTGCGGAATTGATGTGTGATTTCCCGAGTGCTGACACAGAGACTGTGGCAGAAGAGTCCATTGCGGATGAATCTTTGTTTCTCATCAGTACTGTAGATCCGTGGTACGGGGATATAATCATTTATCTGCAAACCCAAACCTTTCGGCCTGAAGCTTCCAAAGCAGAACGTCGAAAAATTCGGTTTCAATCCCAGCCATACAAAATTATTGGAGATACACTTTATCGCCGGGGGGCAGACTTAGTTTTTCGACGTTGTTTAACTCATGAAGAGGCTGAGAGGGTTTTGAATGATTGTCACTCTGGAGCATGTGGCGGTCATATGTCTGGGTATGCCACAGCTCAGAAGGTGTTGCGCGCTGGCTATTTCTGGCCGTCTATGTTTAAGGATTGTATCATTGCAGTCAGGAAGTGCCACAACTGTCAAGTGTTTGATCGCAAGATGCGCGCTCCACCTGCTCCTCTCCACCCTATAATTGCCGTTGGTCCATTCGCCAAATGGGGTATCGACTTTATTACTTGTAACCCTCACTCGGCCGGGGGGCATGCGTATATCATCCTTGCGGTTGATTATTTTACTAAGTGGGCCGAGGCGATGCCTACATTCGACGCAAGCGGCAAAACAGCTGCAGTTTTCGTATTCAATCATATCATAACTAGGTTTGGTGTCCCACAAGCAATCATTACTGACCATGGGAGCCATTTTTGAAACGTCATGATGACTGAGCTTACAAGCCAGCTTGGTTTGCGCCACGATAGCTCTACTCCTTATTATCCGCAAGCCAATGGTTTGGTTAAGTCTATCAACAAAGTTCTAGTTATCATGATCCGACGAACTATTGGTGTTCATCGGTCCAATTGGCACAACATGTTATTTTCAGCGCTATGGGCATACCGAACCTCAGTGAAAAATTCAACAGGGTTCACTCCTTTCCAGCTAGTTTATGGCTTAGAAGCTGTGTTACCCATTGAATGCGAAATCCCATCACTTCAAATGGCTGTCGAATTACTTCCAGCTACTTCCGAAGAGGAGAAACGTTTATTATACTTGGCTAAATTAGATGAGACTCGACGTGACGCTACATTGGCAATCGAGACTCACGCGAAACGAATGAAAGCTCAGTATGATAGAAATGTAACCCCTCGAAGTTTTTCGGAAGGAGACCTAGTACTATTATATGATCAAGCTAACGATAAGCTAGGTGCCGGAAAGTTCGTTCCCATGTGGCATGGGCCCTACATTGTAAAGCGAAAGCTAGCAAAAGGGGCTTATGAGCTAGTTGATTTTGATGGGGACTATTTGGGTAAACCCAGAAATGGACTTTACCTAAAGAGGTATTATGCTTAAAATGATGGGTATGGAGAAATTTTTTAGATAGGTTAGATTTTCTTTCTAGCTAGCAAGTGTGTTAGTTTAGTCAGTGTGCTTAGCTTAGAGAGTGTGTTTTTTCGTCGTTATTCTGGCTTATCTTGGTTTTACTCTTGATATTGTAGATGTCGACGCCTCTCCAAACATACATTGGATTTGCTGATGGTGCTTGTCGTAGTACACGGAATATCTCTTCCGCAGCTTGGGTTATCTATTCGCCCTCTGACGAGTTAGTTTCTATGCATGGGGTAAGCCTCGGTCAAACAACGAATAACATTGCAGAATACAGTGCAGTGGTTGAATTATTATCCGAATCTATTTCATTTGGAATTCGACGTTTGATAGTGAGGTTAGATTCTGAACTTGTTGTATTACAGCTTAATAGAGTTTATGCCATTAGAAATCCTGTGTTATTAAGGTTGTTTTTGAGAGTGCGTCTCTTGGAACGTGAATTTGATTACATTGAATATCAACATATTCCAAGGTCCTTAAATACATTAGCAGATGCAATTGCTTCTCGAGTGTTGGACAGACATTTACAATAATCATGCAAGTAAATTTAAAAACATTTCATCATACATGTTAAACAGGATAAGCTGGTAATAATGATATATATAGATAGAAGTGTGTCAAAAATATATACATCGTCTTCGATCATAGGTTGAAAACACCTTATGATCGGCAAAATGATAGTACAAAAAGTCAAAAATGTCACATGTGACTACAAAAGTGACTAGTCAATCACTGGTGGTGCTCTCTGTATGACACCACTGTGCGGGCTACCTTACGCAAAAATCTCCTAAACGGTCCAGGGACCGCGACTACGAAACGCTCAAGCCTGATAGGAATGTCGTCCATAGTAGTCTCAGGTATATCTGCTGTGAGACGCTCTAGATCATGCTCCAACTTAGCTAGTACTTCTGCTGCCGCGTCCTGTGGGGCCGGTACCGGTGCAGCTGGATGTAGTCTATCAAAAGGCCGGAGGTTGGCTGGACGTTGTGGACCAACATCTGCATTTTAAAAGTTTTACTGTTAGTTTTGAGACGATATATATGAAAAATAAAAAAATACATAATTAGAAAACTTGTGAAAATAAAAGTACCTCTGTCGTCCCATTGTTCTCCCTGTGGAAGAACCATGTCCGGATCACCTCTAAAATCCATTCCGGCATATGGAAAGTCCTGTATCGAAAAAACCTGGTCCTCTAACCAGTGAAAGTAACTATCTGAGAATCGAACCACTGCCGCACCCTCGTCAGGATGCCGGGCCATCACCGCAACCCATCGTATCAGCTTTGGCTCCCGAGGACCCAAGATATCAACAGTGAGTTGCTGAGGGATCAGCATTGGAACTCTCTCCAAGGCAAAGCTCACGACTATAGGCCCATATCCAAAAGTCTTTAGTCGTCCGTTCTTTGCCTTGGTCAGTTGGTTCTTCATATGAGCCGACACAGCTTCACACCAGTTGAAAATGGTGCCTTGGTAACAGTCAATTGCCATCCGCATTTGGGATCCGGAAGCAATGTGTAAAGCGGCCGCGCCGCAAATTCTGGTAACCGTGAACGCTATGACTTTGAGTTCAGGCAGAGTGATGTGTTTTATCTCTATGTCTTTTGAATGGTGAGCCCCACGTGTGCACCAATCCTCGCGGAGACTATCAAGGGGTTGGCCACCCGGCCTAGTCCCCGCAAGATTGAGTTGCTCGCCTCTATTTGGCAAGCCAGTGAGAAAGTATACATCCGAGGGCTCTATCTCGAGCTAGTGCCCTCCTATGTAAAAGCATTGTTCTTGAACGTTCCATCGCTCAACCAGCCATTCCAAGAATCTTACCTGGCCCCTCATGCCCGGTATGGTCCAATATTTGTATAATCCGCATGCTCTTAGGGAAGGTTGATGATTTATTGCAGCTTCATCTTCCTCTACATGCTCTCTTTCTCTCCAGTCTAACATGATTAATGCCCTGCACATCAAAAATAGCAATTAGAAATTGATTTAGGAATTTTTGGTAGTTTTTTGAGGGAGTTGGGGTTTTGAAATGCGCACTTCTCGGAAGACGCACCCCGGCTTTGTAGCACAGGGCGCCCCGACGCGGCTGGCCTGAAGGCGGGCCGCGTCTTCCGACCATTTTCCCGTATGAGAAAAAGTCGGGGGACGCAGGTCACCCGAAGGGCACCTGCGTCCGCCGAGAGGCGCATTCCAAAACCAAAACCCCCCCAAAAAATGAAACTAAGACCTAAAAATTAATTCTAAACGGATAGAAATGCAGAGTAGGATGTGTAAAATACCTGGATGAGACGGCGTTCGATTCCGACGGTCAGATTTTCCGCAGCGACCACGGGAAGTTTCTTGTCAAAAGCTCCTTTTTCAACCTCCAAAGTCAAACGGTAAAAATGACATGGTAAAAGGTCTTTTTATAGGTTTTTTGGATGAATTAGTTCATTTTTTACCATGAAAAGATGTTTTTCGATGTATTTTTGCCTATTTTAAACAGGTATGACTAATGTGTTGCTTTTGTACAGGACAAAGGGATTTCGAGGGAAATTGTCATTTTTCACAAATAAAAATATCAGAGTCATCTTTTAAGCCCTTTTCTGACTCCTAAAACATGAAAAGATCGCCGAGCGTTTCTTTTACACTCGTTAAAACGGAATTAAAAGACGGTCCCCTTTTAGCTCTTTTCTGACCGTAAAATCAGGAAAAGATTGCCGGGTTTTTGTCGTTTCAAACTCGATAAGGAAATAAAACGACGTGTCCTTGATCACTTTTTACTTTTCAGGTCGACAACACTATTATGAAAGTACTCCTTGGTCACAAGATCAAGCGGTTCCCCCAGGTATTATTTTATACTTTTTCGGGCTTGAGGGACACAAATTTACGAAAAAGTTCAACGTGGAGTTTCCTTAAGTTTTTCAGACTCTCTAAAATTGAAAAACGCCGAGTTTCTCCTATACTGGGCTCGTTAAACTTTTACAGTAAAGGACCTGTTCAATTACAAACAGGAACGAACCACTCCTTCCTAGGGTTCGAATTTAAACTAGGTTGGACTCGTCCGAAGGATGAGCTTATAATCAAGCATATGTTATCCTCCTCAAGCTTGTTAAAAATAAAGAGGTACTTGCCAGAAATGGTGGGGGAAAAGAGAGAAGAATGGGCCTATTTGTTACCTTTTATCTCAAAAGAAACTTTATTACCGTTCTTGAACACGACACTTTTCGTTCACCTGGGTTGGGAAATCTTTTTACCTCACAATTGACCAAACCACTTTCAAAGTCTTTAACCGGGTTCCGGGGATTAACTTTGAGTTATTCGTCACCAAGCCATCTGTCGTGTCGTTATGTGTTCAAGAGGTCTGCAAGCAAAACTTTCATCTGCAAAATACTTGTCATCCATTTGACCATCCCTGAGTCAGTCCTTACAGCAACATTTCTTCAACTTGAACAATGATTTCGTGTTGCAGGCTTGCCTGCAACGGGTCGCTTTCTATCGACATCGACACATTATCTAGAAAGATGACTTAGGAATCGACAGTACCTTGAAGTCTGCATGCATTAATGGCAGGTTTCTCGCCTTTGACGTCAGTTTACATCATTGACTTTCGATCAAAGGATTCCGTGAAGTGTTCGACATCAAAACATCTATTCACATTTCACGGGTTGTGCTTGGTACTTTGAGAACCATTAACATTACTGGTGGTCTCTCTCACGCTTGTTAACAGTTTACATCATCGACTGGTAATCAAGTGGTTTCTAACATGTTCGACATCAAATCATTTAATCACATGGTTAGAATCGTACCAATTCGGGAAGCAGAAGTGAAGACCCTGGATCTAGTTTCTACCATCCAGGCTGCGAGGAGTTTTGTATTCATTATCTATGTAGACTAATCATAAACAGATGGCTGCGTCCATACTGTGTCTACGAAAGTCTATAAAAAATGATGTACTACAAGATCATTCCTATATCAGAATAGTTAGTCCATTAGTTAAAGTTTTGAATCTGAGTATGGGAATGCCTACCTCAGTGATGATATAATCTTATACATGTATTTTGTGTTGAAAATTGTAGGTTCCAACCAGGTCATCCACAAGACAATCCTTGAAATGATAAAGCGCTTCACCCTTCCTAGAATTACAAAACCCTAATCTATTCAAGGCTTCGCACTTTAGGGGGCAATCTGTTACACTAAAAAATGTCACCATGACTACTTACAGTTAGTATGGCTCAAATCAACAGTCATGCTACCCTCTTAGGCAAGTCTTATGCCTCTGCTATCCATCTCAAACTCAAAGAAGAGAGAAAGTCTTGTAAAAAATATGTTTATCTCTGGGGTCGCAGGTTCTCTCTAGCCTTACCTGCGGGGACGCTCACCATGTTCACAAAAGCTGCGTCCATGGACGCTCTGTATGTTAAGGGACAGGTGCGTCCTTCTGTAAAAGGCAAAATGCGCGAGTTTCATCTTAAAAAAGTTACTTGTGGTTACTTCTAGAACCTTCTAGAGGTCGGTTTGGTGAAATGGATGCGCCTCCAGTTGGTTCATGTATCTCTATTAAGGGGGAACTTATCCCATCAATAAGGGAGCTATCCCACCCAAAAAGGGGGATTATCCCATTGATGGTGGACTTGAATAACCTCTTTACAGCACTATAAATAAGGACATTGAGCCAGAGGGAGGAGAGGTTAGAGCTATACATTTTCTTTGGGTAAACGCTGCAGGAATTAGGACTCCCATTTAGAACCTTGTGAGGAGAGATTGTCTTTGCTTGATTCTACTTGGAAGTGGGTGAGCTTTGTCAAAGTAGAGGAAAACCCTTGATGGACCCTGGGAGGAACTTGCACAACACCAAGGCCAGGTTGTAAGAGTTTCTTTGTTTCGTTATTAATACAAACTGGTTTATTTTTCTCAATAGCTTGTGTTAATGAGTTATTTCATGTGTTCCTTGGTCTGCATATTGAATATATGTTTTATTATATGAAAATCAAGTGCTTGGTAATTGTTTGATTGTTTGTGGTTGCAGGAATTGACATGAAGGAGGAGCTCATCCGGATCGGCAAGGACGGACTACAACAACAGCGTTTTGGAATAAGGTAAGCCTAAACACTCGTAGTTTTCATGTTTTAAAAGGTATATTTAGAGAAAGATCATTCCATTTTGTCTTGTTTGTCGCTAGAGAGTCTAGACTCCTAGGTAGGTCAGTTGTGCCCGCACAAACGAATTTTTCTGCCGCGACAGCACGTAGTTTATTACTTGCACCAAGGCTTGGTAGGTCCTCAAATTCGCTATTCTCTTGTTGAGAAGTTAGCCTTGGCAGTTGTCCATGCTTTCCAGCAGCTCCACCATTATATCTTGCTACGCAAAACATTTGTCTTAGTGGCAGTCAATTTGTTCCAATTTTTCCTCAGTAGGCGAGTGATTGGGGGCAAATACAATCGATGGATTGTCATTTTACAAGAATTCGCTCTCGAGTTCTTGTTTGCCAAGTCTAAGAAATCTTTGGTTTTTGCAAAGTTAATTTCCGAGCTGCCTTGTGGGGAGGATACTATTTATGAGTAAAGTTTTCCCAACGAACATCTATTCCTCATCTCTTCACAAGACCCCTGGTATGGAGATATCATTGTCTATCTCTAGACTTCGAAGTTTCCCTCTACTTTTTCTAAGGATGAACGTCGAAAATTACGTCACCTGGCTAAGAACTATGTCATCATTGGTGATACTGTTACAGGGAAAAGTGTCTACATAGAACTGCTTATCCCACTAAGGTTCGTTAGCTACCTTAGAAACAAACAAAGTAAAGCTACTTTTGTTTTTCCTTTATGAAATATAGATGAGAGAAGAACAAAGGAGACCAACCTCTGTCTTGCGTTTATCTCCAAGTTCGATTCCTCTCTCTCCTGATAGTCCTTTGCTACTTGCTTCCTTGTACGCCCAGCTTCACAGAGTACCTGTAGGATCAAAGTAGCATAACACTATACAAGAACATGGATCTATAATCATAAACAACCTAGGATCAAATGTAAATTGACCATACAAATGCATAAAACATAAATGACACAAGAGTATGGAGGAAAACTTGAATAGCTTTTATTGATAGTCAAGAAAGAGCCAAGGGAGTTACAACCAGTTGTTCTGACCCAGCATCATCCTCTCAGCAAGTAAGCCCTTCTTCACTCATACAAAGCTTAGATCACTCAACACTATGATGTTGTCTCCAGAAACCAACAGCAATTCATTACAAGATGAAAAATTCCAGCCTCTGGATCTCTGGGATGAGGGATCCATATATAGATATCTATAAGGGAGATGAGTCAGCTTGTGATTTGATTAGTGTCTTCCCTCTGATAGTTCTTGCTTCCACTTGGAGATTGATGATCTCCTATTCATCCTTGGTCGAATTCAGAGAGGCAAGTGTCACAGGAGAAGTTTCTGGAAGATTCCATGCCTCTCCACCTCGCGGATTGACATTGCCATTTGTCACTTCTCGCCCATTGCACCCCATAGAAGGGCTTTTTGAAATGTAATGCACCCACAGAGTGTACTTAGGTGAGATGCAACGCACTTTGCCTATGGAGCAGCTGAAATGATCCTGTTTTGACCAGTTCTGAGCAGTTTTTCATGGAGAACTTCTGGGAGAAGCTGTAATCAGTTGACCTTGTTCCTTTAGGGGTTAGAACAACACTTTTAGGGACTTAGGAGTCCTTGGTTTATGGACATTTTATGCTTGGGGTTGTAGTGCCCAAAAATTTCTATAACAGTTGCCCCCTAAAGCATGAGGTCGTTAATCTTTTGATGTCGGGTGAAATGCTTTATTATGAGGATCTGAAGTTCTTTCAAGCTGGGAGGAGACCTGTAATAAGATACAATACAATACATTATCTTCATAATATTTTCATGATCTAGCTGAGGCGGGCATTCTCATGCTCAGCTTTATAAATTCATTTTCATGTACACAGGATAGACAATCGTCTGAGTGTAGACTGTTGATTCTGGTAGAGTCATCATCCCTTTGATCGGATGATTCTCTGTGCAGAAATGATGTACATTTGATGTCTTTATTTCCCTGAATATATATCGCAACCCGGATGGATGAAACTAGATCCCGGGTCTTCAATCTCTTTCGATCTTCACTCGAAGTACAAGTCTATCCATGTGAGATATGTTCTGGAGTCGAACATGGAAAGACATTGCCTAATTACCATCCAATGATGTAAGCTGTTAACAGGTGCGAGAGGAATCATCGATAATGATAATGACCCTCAAGGTACTGCAGTACAATTCACGTGGTGTGAATAAAGGACTTGGCGTCGAACACCACGCAAAATCTTTCGGTCGAAGGCCATTGATGTAAACCTGTCGCCGAAAGTGAGAAACTTGCCATTGAGGCATGCAAGCTTCAAAGTACTGAACGGGGTGTTCCTAGATTGACTTCTTGGATAATGAGCTGATGTCGACAAGAAGCGATCCGTCATAGGAGGGCCTTAATGAATCCCACATCAATGACACGGAATGGAGCAAATGATTTTAATGGAGGTGAAAATGATCTGGTGATATAAGGTTCAAGGTGGCGGTCATGAAAGAATGGAGTGTAAATGTATTGCAGCGGGTGAGACACAGGTGAATTCTCTAGATGACTTCTCTTGAACATATCGGCGACACTGACATGATGGATTGGTAGCATTAACCCCAAATGTGGATGGTGTGATGGGACCATGGTGATGTGATCGATGAATGAAACAACCCAACCTGACTTGGATGCGAAGTGAAAGTGTCATGTTCAAGAGCGACTTGCTACCAACAAAGTTTCTTCAAGTTTTCTTCCCAATTTTTCCCCAGTCGTTGCTGACCAGTACCTCTTTATTTTTGTCAAGCTTGAGGAGGATAACATATTCTTGTTCTATAATTTTCCCTTTGGGCAAACCCATCGCTATGTTTTAATGAGCCTAGCAATAGTGAAACTCGTTCTTGTCTGCTAAGGACAAGTTTGTCGCTATTAAGTTTTAATGAGTTTAACGACAAAGATAACTCGGTCCTTTTCAATTTTAGAGAGTCTGAAAAGGGACGTAAAGGAAACTCCAAAATTCCTTTTTCGTCATCTAATCCCTTAAGTTCGAAAAAGTATAAAATAATACAGAAGGGATGAATTTTCGATACTTTTAACGAGCCGAACAAAACAAGTGCTCGATCTTTTTGTGTAATAATCCCTCAGGTCCAAAAAGATTAAAATCTAAAGGAGGGATA
The DNA here is from genome assembly GCA_031772625.1 of Pinus tabuliformis. Classification (NCBI taxonomy): domain Eukaryota; kingdom Viridiplantae; phylum Streptophyta; class Pinopsida; order Pinales; family Pinaceae; genus Pinus; species Pinus tabuliformis. The sequence goes on along the minus strand of CM062809.1, from coordinate 1,303,650,096 downwards.
GCACTTTCGGTCCCTTTAACGAGCTGGAGAGGCCAATGGCTCGGCAACCTTTTCATATTTTATGAGTCAGTTGAAAAGAGCTTAAAGAAGACTCGTTTTTTGAGGAACGAGTGATAAAATTGGGTAGCAGCTGATTCCAGGTAAGGTTTGGAATTTTCCAATCATGGTAGTGTTACAAGGATGGCTAGTGGGATCACTCTTCGCAGCTGTTCCTCAAAAGGGGTAAACAATCAAATGGAGGTGAATGATCGGCCAATACATAGTGGAGGTGATGATGAGAACACGACCAAGGCTTTAAAGGCTGAAGTACTACATTCACGATGATTATTTACCAGGAAATAGTTCATTTTTTAATGAGCTTAAATGCGGGGAGAAACATTTGCTCATGACTTATGTTTATTTTTTAACGAGCTTGAACTATGTGCTAAAAACTGCTCGATTAATCCAGTCGTAAAATACGAATGTCTCATATATGAAAACGGCAATTTTTTGAGTTTTGCTCCACATCCTTTCTTTATGCAAGTTAGGAAACGACCAATCCTACGAGTTTAAAGGGTTAGAGGACCTACAAATTTAAAAAATAAATGGTCGCTCTTCGCTTGCACACCAAAAGGTTTGCATGCCCCCAGGTATAAAATAAAGCTTCAAGGTCACCTTTCATTCTACCAACAAAACATTTGTTTTATTAGGAAAGGTCTACCTCTTTCAGGTTACCAAAGATTGTTCTATTCACACCGCAAACAAAACACTTCTTCGGCGATGTCTACCAAAATAGACAAAGGTGAGACAATCCACTCACATAACTTTGACGAGGGAATCTTATTCCAGTCTAACCCCATTTTCCAATCACGAACAGGAGTACAGACTAGTCATATGTCTCTCGCGGAAACCTACACTATACCTGAAGTTTTCCTGCCGAAGCAGACCAGGGTGCATGCCCCCTAGGTTTCAGTCATGTCCCCCGAATCACTCGCGCTCATCAGGTGGACGGACTGGAGATTGATGAGACATTCCTTGTGTGAAAATACCATTTAGGGATGGTATATGACTATTTGTTATGCGTGATCCGAGAAATGAAAGCTAGTCTACGAGCTTGACCACTCTTCCTTCGTGCGGAAAACACATTACTCTAAAGAGTGATGAGACAATAGCTCCCATGCAATAAATATAGTCTCGTCCAAGGAGTAGATTATAATCCAGGGGTCCTTGGACTACCATTACGTTCATATGAACGGTTTTCCCTCTCAATGTTATGGGCACATTGGGAAGGATCCCTAACGGTCGACTGGTTCCTTTGTCAAAGCCTGTTAGATTTCTCGTCTCAGGCAAAAGCGATGGCGAACCAAGCGCTTTCCAAGCAGTCGAGGAAAGGATACTCACTGAAGCCCCTTCATCTATGATGGTACCAGCCATAACCATTCTATATATTTGAGCAATAATTCGGAATGGTACACTAGCCGATAAACGAGGTCTGCCTAGTTGATTCCAGTCAAAGGAAACAACTAGGTTGCTTGGAGGTGGGACCGAATAGACGGCCGGGTACGACTCTGATGAACTTCCTTCCTACGGTAAGGGAATGGGTAAATTGCCCCCATGTTCATCGGAGTCTGTGCTTACGAAAAGAATTTGGACGGTGTCATCCTTATTCTCTTCTGTGACTGTATCATCTGAAGATGGAACCTCTGAAGGCAAGACCGGGTCAACTGCCACCTCGACCTTTTGAATTTCTTCTAGTATGGGTTCAGATGGTTTGTCTTCAATGATAGACGCTTCGGCTGACCACCTGGGCGGGTCAACCGGATTTTCAACTAGTGACGGACTCGGCAAGAGTTTTTTATATCCAGGAGGAAGTCGTAATGGTGAAACCAGACGATCGTCCAAAACTCTTTTAGCCTCGTCTAAGAAGGGACAACAGTGGACGGCATGATCACCTTCGCACAGTTTAAAAGGAAATCTATATTTTCCTTTTTGTCCTGGGGCTTCACTTTCATAGTCGACGGTGTGTTTTCAACATGATTACCAGAGGTTGACGACACCGGGTTGTGCAAACGAGGAGACCAGTCCCTTAAGATCCGAGGGATGCAGGGACAATCTCGATGATAGTGGTCTCCTTTGCAAATGACACATGGCGACTTAGGCCTGGTCGGTGCAGTGTGTGGATTTTCGCTAGACGACGCTTGGTTGCCCCCTTTCGCTTTTGGCTCCTTCTTCTTCTTCTCTTTCTTCTTCTTTTCCTTCTTCTTCTCAGGTACTTGATTTTTTTCTTTACCAGCCCCATCAAGCAAAGAGGAAGGAGGAGAGGAAGAATGGAGGAAGTAGAAGGTTGGTGGGTAACTCTGGATTCGTCTAGTTGCTGACTCGATTATTCAGGAATTGCGGTGTTCTGAACGATAGAGGTTGAGAAGAGCCATACGGGCAAGCCGATTATCAATCCTGGAAGCGACAATGTGGCCATATGGGGTGCACCAACATCTCCCCAAGAGGAGAAGGGACTAGGATTTCCTCCAAGGGGAATTCCTTGGTTGGTGGATTCCATTTTCTCAACCTAAGATCAACGTAGGAAAGGGTGATGATTATTCCATTTAAAATAAATTTTAGACACTTTGACATAACTTGTTTTTTCAATTTTAAAGAGTCGAGAAAAAACAAAAGATGACTCTAGTTGCCTTCGATTTTTAATGAGCTTGAAGTGACAAGTGCTCAGATGGACCTTTTCCGTTAAGGAGTTTGAAAAGGAACGAAAGGGACTGCTCTGGAAATCTAGGCAGAGGGATTACCAAACCAATTGCAAAACTGAAGAATACTTTTTATGGTACGGCAGTCAATCTTCCCAAATGTTGTGTTCAGTGCATTGCAATCGATAGGGCAGTAGACATGGCTTTCTATGGATAAAGGATCAAGCCTATTGTGGTCTCCCAAATATACTCGACGGTACGTGGGAGCACAAGTCCGTACTGGCACTTATCGTCTCAAAGTGGAGGAATCACCCAACCATCAGTGAGAACAACAATTACTAGGCTTTACGACGCCGGAATACGTCTCTAGCCTAGACTTCTAGATGTTGTGCGTTAGGTTCCAAAGCATTGTTAGATTCATTAAATTTATTTTATAGTTGATCTTGCTTAAGAAATTCGCCTTTCAGGTTTCACCGCGAGATGTAGATGTACACTTCCTAAAATGCAATCTAAGATGATAAATAGTCTTTTATCTTCTTTGTGCAATGAAAATCCTAGCTACTAAGGAAAGAGAGACAGTATTCTTTCACAAAGAGAAAAGAGCACACACTAAATGCAGTGTCCTAAATCAAACAAATCAAACAGTCTAAATTCAAATGCACATGCATGTATTTGTTTTCGGCTTTCTTAGTATGTGAATGATAAAAAGAAAGCTAATGCGCAAATCTGAATTACTTTTCAAGCAACAATTACTAACAAGTTTCTTTTCAAAATCAAAAATGAAGACAATCACAACACTTTACGATTCGGAAATGAATACTCACTTTCAACACTAGAAAAACTACAAATTCAGATGAAATACAATAGTAACCGGGTAATCGACTATCAAGAGCAACCAAACTCTCTCCTATGACTGAAAACGACACTTGCGACACTTTCAAATCAAGAAACGACAGTACAATTACGTTACTTTTTTCAAAGGAGAACTGAAAATGACTCAACAAATACACAAAAACATTTACAGCTATTTTGCACAATGGAGGCGGAATATCAGCAAGGAAAGGGGTTTCAAATAGAGATATACTGATTACAAACAACAAAACTCATGAATAGAACTGAAAAGAATGAACACAGAAACCAAAACTAAGGAACAATGCCTAGTCTAATCAGCGCACCTGTAACACAGTGAACTTGAAATGCAGCGCACCAACTACACTCAGGAAGTGCGTTGAATTTCAGATTCACAGAACAGAGCCTGCGCTGGGCCAGAGACGAGACTTTGCTTGGGTTCCGGGTCACAGTTTGCAGTTCAGTTCAGGGGTTTTGGCCGAGCAAATGGTAATCAGTAAATCAACAACAAGGGTAGATCTAAGGAGGTTCCAAGAGCTACCACGAGGGCAATTAGAAATTTTGTAAATCAGTTGTTTAATTCATAAACAAATCCCAGAGATTGACTGAAGCGGAATTTATCTACTTTGCATTTGCATAGCAAATGCAGTTCGAAAGCTACCTGGCTCGACTTCAGGCTCCATCTGTAAGTTTATAAAATAAACAACAAGGAAGATAAACAAACAACCTAGTCGCTCCCCAGTGGAGTCGCCATTTTGTTACAGGGAAAAGTGTCTACACAGAACTGCTTATCCCACTAAGGTGTGGTAGCTACCTTAGAAACAAACAAAGTAAAGCTGCTTTCGTTTTTCCTTTATGAAATATAGATGAGAGAAGAGCAAAGGAGACCAACCGCTGTCTTGTGTTTATCTCCAAATTCGATTCCTCTCTCTCCTGATAGTCCTTCGCTACTTGCTTCCTTGTACGCCCAGCTTCACAGAGTACCTGTAGGATCAAAGTAGCATAACACTATACAAGAACATGGATCTATAATCATAAACAATCTAGGATCAGATGTAAATTGACCATACAAATGCATAAAACATAAATGACACAAGAGTATGGAGGAAAACTTGAATAGCTTTTATTGATAATCAAGAAAGAGCTAAGGGAGTTACAACCAGTTGTTCTGACCCAACATCATCCTCTCAGCTCAGCAAGTAAGCCCTTCTTCACCTCATACAAAGCTTAGATCACTCAACATTATGATGTTGTCTCAAGAAACCAACAGCAATTCCTTACAAGATGCAAAATTACAGCCTCTGGATCTCTGGGATGAGGGATCCATATATAGATATCTATAAGGGAGATGAGTCAGCTTGTGATTTGATTAGTGTCTTCCCTCTGATAGTTCTTGCTTTCACTTGGAGATTGATGATCTCTTATTCATCCTTGGTCGAATTCAGAGAGGCAAGTGTCACAGGAGAAGTTTCTGGAAGATTCCATGCTTCTCCACCTCGCGGATTGACACTGCCATTTGTCACTTCTCGCCCATCGCACCCCATAGAAGGGCTTTTTGAAATGCAACACACCCACAGAGTGTACTTAGGTGAGATGCAATGCACTTTGCCTATGGAGCAGCTGAAGTGATCCTGTTTTGACTAGTTCTGAGCAGTTTTTCATGGAGAACTTCTGGGAGAAGTTGTAATCAGTTGACCTTGCTCCTTTAGGGGTTAGAACAACACTTTTAGGGACTTAGGAGCCCTTGGTTTATCGAAATTTTATGCTTGGGGTTGCAGTGCCCAAAAATGTCTATAACAGATACCCTATATTGTCGATGGGTTGATTCGATCCTTAGGCGTTGTTTAACCTTAGAGGAAGCAGAGTCTATGCTCAATGATTGCCATAGTGGAGCTTGTGGTGGTCATCTTTCAGGGCTTGCTACAGCCCAGCGTATCCTGTGTGCTGGCTACTTTTGGCCTTCTCTCTTCAAGGATTGTGTTGAAGCGGTCAAACTTTGCCACCCGTGTCAATTTTATACCTGCAAGATGTGCTCACATCCAGCTCCTCTCTTCCCTGTCATCACTGTAGGTCCTTTTACTAAGTGGGATATTGATTTTACTACTTGCAATCCGCCTTCAACAGTGAATCACAAGTACATTATAGTGGTCGTAGACTACTTCACGAAGTGGGCTGAGGCCATGCCCGCTTATAAAAATGATAGTGAAACAGCAACATTGTTCCTTTTCAATCAGATTATCTCAAGGTTCAGTATCCCGAGAGAGAGTGCCCCTGACCATGGCAGTCATTTCCAGAACCAACTAATGTCTGAATTAGATCTTAAATTGGGTTTCCGGCAGGAGAATTCATCTCTGTATTATCCTCAGGCCAATGGACAGGTTGAGGCTATGAACAAAACCCTTAAGACAATCCTGTAAAGGACGATCGACAAAAATCAATCCAATTGGAATCTTATGTTGTATCTGGCTCTTTGGGCATATCGGACCTCAGTAAAGGCTGCCACAGGTTTTACACCCTTTCAGTTAGTTTACGAATTGGAATCTATATTTCCCATTGAATGTGAAATTCCATCCCTTAAACTGGCTGTCGAGCTCCTCCCCGAGACTTCGAGTCTCGAAGAGTGCCTCCTTCATTTGGAACATCTCGATGAGCAGTGTCAAGATGCCGCCATAATTAATGAGGCTCATAAGAAAAGGGTTAAAACTCAATACGATAAAGTTTTCCATCCTCGAGTCTTTTCTGAAGGTGACCTTGTCTTGGTCTATGACCAAGATAAAGACACCTTGGGGGCAGGCAAGTTCAAGCCTATGTGGTACTGTCCCTTTATAGTTAAACGAGTCTTAGAAAAAGGGGCTTATGAGTTAGTCGATTTCGAAGGGAACAAGTTGGCAGAGCCCCAAAATGGGCTCTACCTTAAGAAGTACTTTGCTTAGGTAGCAGCTAGGCAATGGCTTCTTTGTATATTTTGTATTTTTGTACATATCTCATCGAGAGTTCTTTATATCAACACTTTTTGATCTGCTGTGGCGGGTGTTGATGGATGATTTGGTCTATTTTGGATTCATCGATGGTGCTAGTCGGCACACTCGGAACCTCGCTTCTGTAGCTTGCGTGATCTACTATCCAACTGGTCAGTTGATGGTGTCAAGGGGAGTATGCATTGGTCCTGCATCAAATAATATGGCTGAGTATACTGTTGTTATTAATCTACTATCCGAAGCTATTTCTTATGGAATTGATTCATTAGTAGTGTATCTTGATTCACAACTGATAGTGTCTAAATTAAATAACATTATCAGGTTAGGGATCCGTGTGTATATCGCCAATATTTAAGAGTGAGGTTGTTGCAAACATCATTTGTTTATATTACTTATTTGCACATTCCGAGATCTCATAATTTGTTAGCAGATTCTATTGCTAATCAAGCTTTAGATTGGCATATCATTAATTCATCAACACAAAATCAAACATCAAAAAGTTGAAACTGTATATATATATATATCATAAAACATCTCGAATGTAAATAAGTGTGTCCAAAATGATATACAAAAATTGGGACTAAAATGCCCATAATCATGTCCAGTATATCTAATGACCCAGCTCAGGATGAGCGGCTAAGTAGGTGACCACTGCTTTGGCCACATGCCGAAAAAGGCGAACCCAATCTCGTGGCACTCCAACCATGCGGCGCTACATATCCTTAGGGAGATCCTCTATTGCCACCATCGGTACTCGGTGAGTCAATCTCACCAAGTTCCGCTAAACTGCATATAGGACCTGCTCTGTATCAGCAGCCTCCTCTTTAGCACCTCGGCCGTGATGTCCATGTCGTGGGAATCCATCTGGTTGTACTGGCCCAATATCTGGAATATGATCATTACATTAGTCATTTGAATCCCATCAAAAATATTTTTAAGTTCATTTTCATAATTGAAAAAAATCATAAAAATCATAAATCATAAAATCAAAAATATTTGTTACCTATATCTCCCCATGTCGCGCCTAGTGGTAATGCCAAATCAGGATCTCCCCGGAAGTCCAAGCCAGCATAGGGGTAATCATCGACTTCGATGATTTGTTGTTCCCACTAGGAGAAGAAATCATCGTCAAAAACTGTCCGCAGTACATCCCCACCTCCAAGTCTTTTCATCAGATCGGCCCACCTGCCCATCCATGGATCTTGCGGGCTACTGATCGGAACTGGTACTCTAGGGCATAGCACCAGGAACCTTCTCAAAAAAGAAGGAGCACAAAATAGTCCCATACCCAAAGTTTTTGGTCTGGCCCTTTTTGATAGATGATAGCTGGCTCTTCAAGTTGGTGAGAAGAGGTGTACACCAATCAAATACTATGGTGAGACAGTCTACAGCCAAGCTCATTACGATTCATGAAGCATCGTGTAAGTAGGTTGATCCATTCACTCTGGCTATAGTGAACAAGATGATCCTCAATGAAAAACTCTCTACGTGCTTGATTGGAATTTGGCTTCCAATCTTTTATGGATGGCACGGGCAGTATATATGCACATAGTCCTCGATAGAAAGGCTACCTCATGAACGGCCCGTAGAATGTACTACCTCTCCCTTCCGAGAAAGGCCTGTGATGAAATAGATATCCTCAATCTCTATCCTCAGTGACATTTGATCAACCATGAATGAGTCATTCTCGGCGCTCCAGTAGTAAATGAGCATTTCGAGCAAGCGAGTATTTGCCTTCATATTTGGCATTTTGAAAAATTTTAGCAAACCGCATCCTTTTAAGGTATCCAATGCCTATTGATCATTCATAACCTCATCATCAACAGTGGCATGCTCCTTTTCCCTCTAGATGATTGTCATCCTGAGAAAAAAACAAGTTTGGACCATTAGTTTTTTGTTTTGAAATCAAAACGGTGTATACGTGGGTTTGTTTTATACACAGTCACGTCTAGGGCCTGTGTATACGTAGGTTGCATATAGGCAACCCGCGTATACGCTGCGACAAAATTTTTTGACATAAATTCAACGGTGAAACTTTAATTAAAATTATTAAGAACAATCACAAATTGATGCAAGTTAAATTTGGGGGTTACCTGGTGGTTTTGAGAAGATTTGAACGGTCGGATTTGGCAAAAGGAAAGCCTACTTCGTTTTCTCCACTCTTTGTGCTCTCAACTCAAATGGTAACAATGGTGAGTCAAAAAGTCATTTTATAGACTTTGAAAATGTCAAAATATTTTCAAAATTTGATTTTTTCCCTCTCATGTATCTTTTAACTTGGGAGCTCAGATTGTCGAGGATAGGTTATTTTTCAGGACTTTTTGATGCTTATTCGAAGATTTCAAGTCAATTCCATTATTGTTGACCCGTCATGGCAGGTATCATTTATTTACTGGCATATAGGTTAGGGAAGCCATTCTTCCATTGCATTTTGCATAACTAGCCTTCATCTACCGATGTACTTGCCATAGAGTCAATCCCATCGTGTCATTGTTAGTAAACCAACTTCATTCACTGATTTTTAAACTTTGACATGATGGTAGAGCCATCCTTTTCATGGGCATCGTAGTTAGCACCTCACTGACATTCGTTTCCCATGCTACTTCATTTGAGTAGGTTCGGGAGTCCTCTTTTGTCCCGCCATGACTTATGCACTGAAGACTCATTCCTCTTTGCATCTTTGCTTCATTCTGGCCGTATATCCTAGAGCCTCCTTCGTTTTGAGTTGTACTACTACATTGCATATTGGCTATTTGCACCTTTTGGCCTTTAGACGGCTTCACTTGTTCTCGTGTTTAAGCTAAATTTTTACCATGACGTCTGCAAAATCAAACTTGCATCCCCTTGACTTCTGCAACTTGACACACCTTGACCCGTGGAAGGAACACACCATTGAGTGTCTTTGACCAGTTTTCGCCTCCCTGCATTGAGCATAGGATTGTTCCAATCCCAGGAACTAGATCATCTGCTTCACTGACACTCGTTCTTTCCACTGTATTATAACATTCTTTTATTCTTTTTCAAGCTTAATGAAAAAGACAAAAAATTATATATTCCAAAAGAAGAGCGGGAACGGAACAATATTTTCATTTATTGTTGGCAACTAGAGTCGTGTCTCCCTTGAACAAAGCACTCAAACAAAGTCTCCTTCATTTGGGTGGGATTTAGTTTGGCTTAGGTATGCCTTAACCTTGTTATTGAGTCAATCCTCCTTTGATTGTTTATCTCTTCTAATCATATGGAGAGTTCGTTCATGCCTCCTACGTGGAGAACTTATAAAAAGTTATCATATGCTGCCACAAAGTCATCATCTGAGTCGTGCTTTTGTTCAAGGGAAGTAAGCCTGATTCAGCCTCTCTGCGGTGTCTCTTGACTCATTTTTCAGTCGGCCATCCCTGGTTGTCAGTGTCTTGTCTATCATCACATCAGTTATATTGGTCCTTTACATATGCCAGTTTGAGAAGGTCTCCGTTGACTTCTTGCTGGCAGGTCTTGTCCTTATCAACGATGACATCTTGCTCTGAGGACAGGCCTAGAGCCGCACCCTGGCTCCATTTTCATTATTGATAGGTCACCTTGTGCTCAGCATCGACCAGTATCATGGGTCTTTGACTGCGTGGTTTCCCTTGTGTTCGACGTCAGCTTACATTATCACACATTGGGATTCATGCAGTACCTTGGTTTCCATTTGACCCTATTGGTGGATTCCTCGCCTCTGTGTTAGCTTTCATTATTGGTTGGTGCAGAGGGTTTATTTCGTGCGCTAGATACATCTTGTGTATGCTGGAAATGTGCTTTGGTTGGGTTACTACATCTTTTTCATCTGATTCCTTCCACATTATTAGCTTGCGGGTTACACTCATGCTAGACTGATGAAGGATGCCTTAATGCCTTCCTTCTAGCGGATCTTTCCCTATCAACTACAACTCATTGCTCTGGGGCAAAGGTCTAGAGTCCATTTGACAGTACCTTGGGGTTTGCAGTCATTAGTGGTAGATCCTTCGCTATCGATAGTGGGAAACCATCATTGTCTCTTGATCGATAAATTCTTCTAGGTGTTTGACTTCAGATCATTTGTTCGCACTTGTTAGATTGTACTAGGGTACCTTGACTCTCATTATCATTATCGATGAGTAGTCTCACGTTTGTTAACAGTATACATCAATGACTGGTAATCAAACGATTTCTCACATGGTCGACTTCAACTCATTCATTCCCATTGTGTAGAAATGTACCACGGTGGTCGGTGAAGACCTCGGGTTGCATCAGCATTCATTGGTTCACTTGATAGTTTCTCCTATTACTGCTAGTTGATACCATTCCACCTTATATGTTGCAGTCATTCATGACGACATTCTATATGTTGGCACCCAAGTTTGTAGTGCAGTACCATCTTATTCCATCATGTTCACTTGGTACTATTGGGATCAGTTTTTGACATCAGTGATCAACTTCATTGATCTTCTTATCGTGATCAGATGATCCATTATGTATTTCCAGTCTTCTATACTTGTATACTTAGTGGATCTACTTGTACTTGATATGCGGACATGCTTTACTTTCTTTGAGCATGGGTATGCCCACCTTAGACATTGTTTCTTTCTGATCTCCTTTTATGGCTTGGCAGGCTGAAAGTACCCCTTCCTTTCCATGTACTTAATACATTTCGGCCATCATGTACCCCTTCTAACCTCATATATTAGGGGGCATCTGTTATAGCTCCAAATCTCACTCTTGATATTTTTTATGCTGCATTTATGGCCTAGGGAAACCCCTCCTTCCAAACTTGGTCCAAATACTTAAAAAACAATGTTTTATTCCCTATACGTGACATTTGCCTGAGATAAACGCATGTGTACGTGGGTCAATGTATACACAACCTGCGTATATGTCTTAAAACACTTAAAAAAAATAAATCTCCTTAATTTCGAGTGGAGATCACGGGTTTTACCTGTTGATTACCTATTAGTGCCCGTGGCCCCTGTTGTTCCCAATGAATTCCCAACTGAAAAAACTACTTTAGGAGAAGTATAAAAAGGCTTCAATGGGAAGGCCTTAAGGAGGAGAGAAGAGAGAGAGAATTACTCTGTTGAGATTATCCCTGATCAAGTCTGAAGATCCCTATGCTTCTAGCACTTCCTCCACTACAGGAAACCCTTGTTTCCTTGAGTTATGATGTCATTTCACTAGTTGAGATATTCTTGTGTGAGTCATGGAAGGAGCCTTTTGAAGACTTGGGATTGGACGGACCTGGAGGACGGTTCCGCTTGAAGCCAGCAAGAGGAAGATTCAGGTGATATCCTTCCTTGCTTTGTATTAGTTATCTGCAATAAAGAAACATTTTTCTTGTTCCCGAAATCAATCTTCTTTATGCATATGATGTTATTGTTATGGTTTACATATGAATAATTGTTTCAATGTATAACTAACCATCTTTCAATAAGTTATGAAGTTGATTTCTGTATGATACTTTGTCCATATATTGCTATGCTTCTTTGAATTGGCTGTTTTGCAGGTTCAAGGATCAAGAGGAACTCCAAGAGGGTTTGGACCCTGGCTGGATCTACCCGAATAAAGGACCACCGGGTACACATATCTTTGCATAGTTTGCTCGTTTAAGTATCATGTCTGTGTGGAATGCTTGTCTTTTATTGTAGATAACCCCTCGCTCTGCTAGGGTGTTGACCCAAAGCCCTAGGGGATTTAGTCCCTCAACAGCAAGCATGGTATTATGCATTCGATTATTCCTTTGATCGGGTATTACTTTGTTTTTTATCCAAAAAAATTGGAGCTCCTCCATAGTTTAACATTGTAAGTTGAGTTTGTCAATGCCAAGCTAATAGTGGTCAAGCAAACAAATTAATAGAGCCTTGCCTTGCCAAGGAGTAATAATAAAAAAAATGAAATCTTATTAACCATTAATTAATTAAAATGTAACTTAATTATTTTATAATATTTAAATTAATTTATAATAAATATTATTAATTAACAAGTTCAAAATTAATAAACATGGTTAGTTAGCAGGTTTAAAATTTTATTAGTCAAATTAAATAACTTTATTCATAAACAAATACAATGGGATAAACTCATTAATAATTAAGTGAAAATTGATTCAAACCATAAATTTTTATTTAATATATATTAAAAATAGTTAAACACTTTAAAAAATTAATATGTATTTATTTAATTATTATATAATTATTTTAAAAATAAAAACCACTTATTTATATTATCAAATATTTATTGGTTATTACAAAATTTGGTTTAAGCTCATGAAAATGAAATGAATTTTAACAAATTAATTAAATTATAGTAACAAACTGATATATATATTTTTAGTATGAATAAGAAATCATTAAAAAAATATTAATAATAAATTAAAATTGTTATCGAATTTAAACAACAAATAACTAAGTAAATAAAACAACTCCATTTCTAATATTTATATTTTTTTACGGAATATATTCAACCTATTTTTTTTTTATAGATATATCTACCCTTTCAAATATATTTATCTACACTTTACAGAGAAAATGTAAAACATTATAGATAACCTTCTCAACAAAAGCATTGTCATTATAATAGGACATTATTGTTGTCGTTGCTTAGGATTAGATTCTCGATAGACACAATACATAATTATAATTAAGAAAATGCCTCAATTTACCAATCAAACAGTAAAACCTAAATTACTAAATTATAAACCTTAATAATCACTTGAATTCATTGTTTTTAGCTTAATTTCAGTATATTGAAACTATGTTTTTAGTTTAATCTCACTATATTGAAACGATGTCCTTGAGTAATGTTTGTGACTCCAAACGTCCACTAATTTTCTGAATCAACACTAGTACTGTTTGTGACTCCAAACTTCCACTAATTTTCTAAATCAACACTCTTCAAACCCTAACCACAGAAATCTCCAAGCAACAATGTTTTGTAGTATTAATAATAATTTAAAATAAAGTTCTAATTTATTTAGTTTTTAAGATTTTTTAAATTTAACCAGTGAGATGTACCATATAGTAAATGTAAGTATTATAAATTAATGTCTATCAATTTTTCCAATCATTTAAATTATTCTAATTGTAAAAATATTTAAACATTTAAATCTACAAGTATTACATAAATAATATATATTATTTTTTATATTGCAAACACGGTCAATTTCAAATCAGGCAGGTTTTCAAATTCCGAGAGCTTAACTTCCTTACCCTGACATGGTGTCAATTACATTCATATCTCACAAGAAAGTGAGAAAAGGTGCAGGAAATAGTTCAAACTTGTTGAAATTAATGACACCTGAGCATTTAAACGTGCACATATTTTCAAAGCATTTGCAGGAGATTATCAAATAGTCAAACTTCTTCAAGTTGTATTAAGTTTCCAAACGAATGTGGAAGCACTTGCAGACTAAAGCAATCGCGCATGTCGATGGCTTGGAGATTCCTCAAGTTACCAAATGAATTTGGAAACATCTTTAGACTCCAACACCCTCTAAGGTTAATAGTTTGGAGATTTGTCAAGTTCCCAAACGAATTTGGAAGCACCTGCAAACTAGAGCAGTAGGAGACTTTAATAGTTTGGAGATTCATCAAGTTCCTAAACGAATCTGAAAGCACTCACAGAAGACAGCACCTGAACAGGTCAATAGTTTTGAGATTCGTCCAAGTTCCCAAACGAATTTGGAAGCACTTGGAGACTCCAGCACCAAGACAGATTAATAGATTAGAATTTGGAAGCACGTAGAGACTCTAGAACCAAGATAAGTTAATAGATTGGAGATTCGTCAAGTTCCCAAATGAATCTGGAAGCACCTGCAGATTCAAGTAGTGGTACATTGTAATAGTTTGGAGATTTTTCAAGTTCCCAAACGAATCTGGAAGCACCGGCAGACTAGAGCACCCAAACAGGTCAATAGTTTGGAGATTCGTCAAGTTCCCAAATGAATATGGAAGCATGCGTAGACTAGAGCACCCAACTAGGTCAATAGTTTGGAGATTCCTCGAGTTCCCAAACAAATCTAGAAGCACTTGCAAACTATTGCAGCAGGATAGGTGAATAGTTTGGAGATTCATAAAGTTGCCAAGTGAATCTGGAAGCACCTCGAGACTAGCACACTTGAACATGTGAATAGTTTGGAGATTCGTTAAGTTCCCAAACGAATCTGGAAGAACCTGCAAACTAAAACACTTGGACAAGTGAATAGTTTTGAGATTCATCAAGTTCCCAAACGAACCTGGAAGCACTTGCAGACTAGAGCACTTGGACGGATGAATAGTTTGGATATTCATCAAGTTCCCAAACGAATCTGGAAGCACCTTCAAACTAGAGCAGTAGGACAAGTTAATAGTTTGGAGATTCGTCAAGTTCCCAAATGAATCTGGAAGCACCTAAAAACTAGAGCACCCAAACATATCAATAGTTTGGAGATTCTTTAAGTTCCCAAACAAATCTGGAAGCATCTCTAGACTTGACCAGCTACAGAATGAAAGGTTTTCCAAGCTTATTAAGTTTCCAAACGAATCTACGAGCATGTTCAAACTGGAGCACCCCTCGAATTCAAACTACCCATAGGAATCTGCACGGTAAGATATTGGAAGTTCGTTAAGCTCCCAAAGGAATCTGGCAGGGACTCCATTTCAAAACAGGTCCTTAAGTTCGCAAAAAATATTGGTAGGCAGTCCATTTTTAGATAGGAATATAAAACAAGGAAATTGTACCTCCATAGGCCCATAATTCTAAGTGTTTCAATGACTGTAGATGGCAGAGTTCGTCTGGTAAAGTTACATGCCCAGAAAAAGAGACCACAATTTTCTCGAGATGCCTCAACTTCCCAGGAACCTCCACATATATAGCCTTGATATACAATTCCCTCAACTGCTCCGGTGCCTGCAATCTTTATATTTTCAAAATTGGGTTGACCCCTAGTATGCTAACAATACTAAAGATCAAAGCAATTTCTGAGATAAAAACATCTTATGTCAAGAACTTCAAATCACTACCTACGATTCATCCAACGACAGTGTTTCAAGTTCGCTCCCCTCTATTCGTAGAACTCTTAAATTCTTGAGTGGAATACAAGAAGGTAGTCTGGAGTACGAAAAGTTAATCCAGCAAAGCCATATGAGTGATATGGCACTACAGAATATGCTTTCAATTAATTGGATATCCGCAAAAGCACCTTCAGTCCTAATCAGCTGCAACCCCCTCACATAATTTGTGAAACGACTGCCTATGAACCACGCAAGATCTCTAAACACTAGCTAAGCCCTTCCACAACCATCTGAGTGAGCGGTGCTAATTCCACGCACTTAAATTGTTTTCTCAAAGATGTTAGAATCAAGAGCATGAAGCAAGGGTTAAGAATTCAAAACATAATGGATACAATTTTGAGAAAAGTACTAATTTAAATGTCGTTCTAAAGCTTAAAAATACATACGACATATTTGTCGTACAGATGAGCCTTAAGGTCGTGGATGGGGCACGAAAGGTGGAGCATCCATTCTGGAGGTTCAGTCTCTACAATATGTCTGCCCAAGTCTCTCATGTGGTTGTGCATTCTAATACAGTTTTCATCGTCTACTTCCACCAGAGACCTGCTCTCTAGGCTCCGAAGATGAAGCCATCCTCCCCACTCCATTCCATCCCAGATTCTTATAGCGGTATCTTTGTTTTCTCCTAAAAAGAAGCACACAATGTCTAAGAAAATATGCTTCTCTATTTTATCGAGACTGTCATAGCCTATTTTTAATGTACCGAGTATATCGTCAGGAAGAATTTTGGATATATCATGCAATTGGGCTTTTCCATACTCCAAGTCTTTTCCACAAAGAAGAGATCCAAGCACTTTAATGGATAATGGAAATCCAGCGCAAGCATCCACAAATGCACGAGCCACTTGTTCAAATTTTGTAGGAGAATATCGTTGGTTGAACGCATGCCAACAGAATAGCACTTGGGAATGATCTTGGTCGAGTCTTTTCAGTTTGAAAATGGAAGACTCTGCATGATAAAAATGCAATGTTGTATATTAAATGAAATGAAACCCACTGGTAAGTTCTACGAAAGAGAGTCTGAACCAGGAGAGTCTGGCTCTGCAAAATGCTCTACATTGCTCATGTACATTGCACAATTTATAGTAATCACAGATTTAGGGAAGTTAGAACCATAAACTAAAAAATAGAAACTAATCCCTATCCTGAGGTCTTGTGAACCAACTCACTATTCTAAGATATTCTCCATTATCTCTAACACTCCCCCTTAATGGAGAAGGGGTTCACAAATTCGCCTAACATCTCCCTAAACATTTCAAACTTGATTTTTCCAAGAGGCTTGGTGAAAATGTCTACAACATTATCACATGTATTACAATATACCAAATGGATTTCTTTTGATTGCACTTTCTCCCTGACAAAGTGGAACTGTGTATCAATGTGTTTAGTGTTTTTATGAAACACCGGATTATTGGCAAGTTTGGTTGAACTCTAATTGTCACACTTGATCATTTTTGCCTCTTTCTGTTCTTCCACAACATCTTGGAGAAGTCTCCACAACCAAACTGCCTCACATTTTGCTGCACACATATCTTGATACTCTACTTCCGTTGAGGACAAGGAAACTATGTTTTGTTTCTTGTTGCTCCATGTAATCACCCCGGATCCAATGTTGAATGCATATCCTATTATGGATATGCGATCGTTTACATTTCCAGCCCAGTCTGAATCTGTAAATCCTGTCAATCTAAAATCAGAGGAACCAGTACCAATAATACCATAATCTACAGTACCTTGTAGATACCTCAAAACATTTTTCGCTGCATTCCAATGACTTTCAAGTGGCTTGGACATATATTGACTTAGCACACTGACTGCATAAGCCAAATCTTGTCTAGTAGTGGTCAGGTAGATTAAGCTCCCAACTAGTTATCTGTAAAGTGTCGCATCTGCCTCTTTAGATCCATCCTCACTCTGTAGTTTGATGTTCTGTTGTAATGGTACTATTGTAGGCTTACATTGATCCATCCTAAATCTTTCTAATAGTCCTTTGACATACTTTCCCTAGGACAAAAATGTTTTTCCTGAATCTCTCCAGATTTCAAGACCCAAACAGTGTCTTAATTCACCAAGGTGTGTCATTTCGAATACCTGTGACATCTGTTGCTTGATTTCTTTGATCAAATATGTAGCATCACCTGTAATGATCAAATCGTCTACATACAAAGAAATAATCACTATGCGCCCTTGTTCATCTTGCATGGTGTAAAGATTAGGGTCATTTTTGCTTATGTTGTAGCCAAATTGTAGAAAACATCAATCAATCTTTTCATACCAAGACCTAGGTTCTTCATTTAGTCCATAAAGTGCTTTATTTAACCTACAGACTAAATGTTCTTTCCCTCTCTAGAAAAACCCTTCAGGTTGCTCTAAATAAACCTCTTCTTTCAATTCTCCTTTTAAAAATGCAGATTTTACATCTAGTTGGTGAATCATCCAATGTTTCTTGGTAGCTAAAGCAATCAACATTCTGATGGTATTAAGTTTAGCTACAGGGGCAAAGGTTTCTTCATAGTCAATGTCTTCTTTTTGTGAATACCCCTTTGTTACCAATCTAGCTTTTAATTTATCTGTAGTTCCCTCTGCATTAATCTTTGGTTTATACAGCCATTTACAAACTATGGTTTGTTTCCCTCTAGGAAGTTCAACCAATTCCCAAGTGTTGTTTCTGATTATAGATTCATATTCATGTTCCATAGTTGTTTTCCATTCGCTAAATTCATTTTATTCCTTATAACTAGAAGGTTCAACAATATTCGTCATACTAGTTATAAAATCATTTTCCCTATATCTTGCAAGCAATTGAGGTTTCCTACCTGATCTCCTAAGTGGTGGGGTAGCCTCAAACCTTATTTGATCATCATTCTCTTTTTCTTCCTGTTGTTGTTGCTGTTGTTGTTGATGTTGTTGTATCTGCTACTGTTGTTGCTGTTGTTCATCGTCTACCTTTGTCTGTTGTTGATCCTGATTGTTTCCTGTTTCTTCACTTTCTTCTTCCACCATGTACGAAATATTCCATTCCTCATTGTGCTTATTAGATTCTTCATGATCCTATTCATGGAATATGACATCTCTACTTACAAAAAATTTGTGAGTAGAGGGATTAAATAATCTATAGGCTTTATATTGTGAACAATACCCTATAAAGGTACATATGATGGCTTTTGAATCTAGTTTTCTTCTGTCTTCTTTTGGAATATGGGCAAATGCTTTAGACCCAAATACTCTTAAATGTTTTACTGCATGCTTAAATCCATATAGTGCTTCATAAGGAGTTTTAAACTCAAGACTCTTTGTAGGACTCCTATTTTTGAAGTAAATTGGAGTATTCAATGCTTCAACCCAAAAACCATTTGACAAATTCTTACCTTTTAACATGCTTCTAGCACATCCCACCGGCATTCTGTTCTTTCTTTATGTTACTCCATTCTGCTGAGGAGTATGGGGTACTGTAAATTATTGTAATATTCCATGATATTTACAATACTTGATAAGCTCATCCTTCCTGTATTCTCCCCCTTGATCGGAGCGGAGAATTTTTTTTGCTTCCCTATTTGCTTTTCAATCATATTCCTGAACTCCTTAAAGTATTCAAATGTGTGACTTTTCTTACTCAAGAAATATACCCAAGAAAACTTTGTGCAATCATCAATAAACTGTGAAAAATATAGTGCACCTCCTAATGACTTTGTTTGCATGGGTCCACAAAGATTTGTGTGCACTAATTCAAGTATATCTCTATGTTTCTTCTCTATTCAAACAATGAATTCTTCTCTATGCATCTTTCCTAATGTACAATCATCACAATCATTATGCACTTGTTTTAACATAGGAAGATCTCTTACCATTTCTTTTTTCTAAAGTAACAACAAATCATTGTAGTTGATATGACCAAATCTTTGATGCCACAGCTCTTCTGTAGTCAAACCCGCTACTATTAGAGCTCGAACTGGTGCTGGTCTTACATCCAATTTGTACAGACCTCCTGTTCGAATTCCTGTAGCAATTGTCTTCATGCCATCTAACAGATCTTTAATATAGTAGTTAGATTTTAAAAATTCAACTTTAAGATCTTGATCTGTAATCATGGATACATAAATCAAGTTCTTTGTTATACCGGGCACATACATAACATTATAAATTTTTCTTATATTACCATTAGGTAAAATGACAGAAATTTTCCCACATCCTTTGATCTGATGACTTCTATCATCACCTAGGTAGATTTGTGCTTTGTCGTTGATTTCTTTAAAATATTCAAACCATTGCTTGTTCCCTGTCATATGTGTTGATGCTCCCGAATCTACATACCAGATGTCTGCATCAACATTCTCATCACGATCTGCCATGAACAATCTGAAAATTTTCTCATGATTATCATTCGTGAGATGACCTGCATGTCTTTTATGCTTCTGTTTTTCTTCATGATATTTCTTCTTCCTGCACTCTCTAGCTATATGACCCAGTTTTCTGCAATAAAAACACTTAATTATAGAGTTGTTTCTATTCGGATTCATACCTTGGGTCAGATTTAGTATCTTCTATGAGCTTCCTCCATTTTGCTGTTGTGGATTTCCTCTTCCTTTGTACAAGTTCTTTTTGGCCATCAATGCAAGATCGGCACTCTGGAGCTTTAGATTCAATCTTCTTTCCTATTCTTGCATCAGTATTCCTGTTAGTTTTTCAAACTTTGGGATTTTCTCTCTCACATTTATCCCAGTGATGAACATTTGGTAGTCATCGGTCACACCATTCATGGTAATTGTTACAAGATCTGTATCATCAACTGTATGACCAATGTCTGCCAATTTGTTCTTTAGATCTTTGATCCTTGCTATGAAGGCAACAACTGTTTCATTCTCCTCCATCTTCGGGGATAAGGTCTTGCTCTTCAGAAACAGAAGACGATTTGTATTCCTAATCTCATATAGATCCTTCAAAATTCCCCAAATTTCGCTTGCTGATTTACATTCTCTGATATGTGGTATGATGCAGTCTTTCAGTGACAGATTTAGCAACATCCTTGCTTTACCCTCACGCTTCTCCCAATCTGGGACTATTGCAGATCCAGCTCCTGGCTTCTGTTCATCCCCATTTGCAATCGTCCAAGAACTCTACACTTCTAGCAGAGCCTGCATCTTGAATTTCCAATTTGCATCATTGTAGTCGTTGAGCTTGTTATGATCATTCAAGCATGCTTCAAACATCTGATTATTCATCTTGGCAATTAAAACAAATTTGACAAGTAAAAAAAAATGTTGGATTTACCCCAAATCTGTGTCAAAGATAGAGATCGTTAATCTCCAATGTTGTTTTCAACGGCCTCCTTCTAGTCTTCTTCTCGGTAGACCTTGGCCTCCACGCAACCTTCTCTTTTTGTTGTGATGTTGTTTGTTGTTTCTCGACCTCACAGCCTTCTCTCGGCTTCTCTCACCACGGTCATCGCGCTTCTCCACCACGAAGTTGCGACGATCGTCACAGATGTACACATGATATCTGTGACGATCCACAAAATGAAAATACGTAGAAGTTTCACAATGTGATTGTCACAGGTTTTCCTCAAAGACTTGCGACGATTTCGCATTAGGTGCAACTTGCAAGTTTCTTACTCGGTGAACAGGTTTTCTCAGCCCTATCGCTCTAATACCATGATAAAAATGCAATGTCATATATTAAATGAAATGAACCCCACTAGTCAGCTCTACGAAAGGGAGTCTGAACCAGGAGAGTCTGGCTTTGCAGAACGCTCTACATTGTTCATGTACATTACACAATATATAGTAATCACAATTTTAGGGAAGTTAGAACCATAACCTAAAAAATAGAAAATAATTCCTATCTTGAGGTCTTGTGAACCAACTCACTATTCTAAGATATTCTCCATTATCTCTAACACTGCAATCCCTGAGCTTGTAAGTACATCCTTATTTCGAGATGTGACTAGAATTAAGCTACTTTGTTGAACCACATCTTTCACCAGTAAAAGCAATGCTTCCACCTGCTGAAGATGGTCCACATCATCTAAAATTAGGAAAGCATGAGAAGATTTGAGATACCTATGGAGCTTCCCTATACCATCATCAGTGTTGTCTATTTGCACATTCACTTGAGCCAAGCCACTAAGAATCATACTTTGCAAATGTTTTAAAGAGTTTCTCGCTACGTTTTCTCTGACATCAAATTGAAAGTAAGTTTGCTTGTAATTTGATCTCCGATGGTTAAAGATCTCTTTTGCTATGGTGGTTTTGCCAGCACCACCAAGCCCGACAATTCCTATTAACTCTACTCTATTTGATGTTGTGAGGCTCCATCCAAGGGTCCTCTACATAACTAAAATTCTCAATTTTGAAATGCAATAAAAGGGAAATAATTTATTTTTTGACAAGACATTTAAACGATGATAATTTACCATTTAAAATCTAATTCCTACAATTTAAATAGTGAACATTTCATTTCAATCACTTACATGAGTAATCTATGCATAGAGAAATACCTCTACTGATAGCCCGATGGAGATGCCCTTGAGCTGATGCTCCTGCTGGAACGCTCATTCCATTTCAATCACTTACATGAGTAATCTATGCATAGAGAAATACTTGTACCGATAGCCCGGTGGAGATGCCCTTGAGTTGATGCTCCTGCTGGAACGCTCCTCTTGACTACCGACTGGATTTACCTCCTAGCCAACTAGGAAGTAATTCCTAGCCCAAGATACCTCCACAGGTTCCCTAGCCCTTCGAGCCCAAATCCAACCAGATGCAGTGTGTCCAAGATGAATAATACTCCCCTCCTCTCTCTCAAACAATTCCTCCAAAACCATCCAAACCAAAACCAAAAGAAAGACCAAGCATCCCCTTCCTCCCCTCATCCTTCCCCTTTTATGCCCCCTTCTCTTCTCTTCCTCAACCACCTCTCATTAATGTCATAACTTCTCCCTCATCTGTACATTTGACTTCTCTTCTCCCAAGTAAACATGAGAGGACATTTGGGAATGTGATATGAATATAAAATTGGGTAATTAATTGGAGAGGACCATGTATTCTCCCAAGTAAATATTTTGGGGATGAGAGATGAATATATAAATTAGTAATTAATTGGAGAGGACCATGCCTTCTCCCAAGTAAATGTGAGAGGACATTTTGGGAATGTGATATCAATATAAAATTGGGTAATTAATTGGAGAGGACCATGTCTTCTCCCAAGTAATTGTGAGAGGACATTATGGGGATGAGAGATGAATATATAAATTGGTAATTAATTGGAGAGCACCATATCTTCTCCCAAGCAAATCTGAGAGGACATTTTGGGAATGAGGTATGAATATATATATAATTTGGTAATGAATTTTAGAGGACTATGTCTTCTCAAAATTTAAAAATTTGGGGAGGTAAATAACAAAATTTATATCAGTACCAAATTTACAGTTTCACCAATGTAGGTATGTACCAATATTTATTGATAATTATAAGTCGATATTTTAAAGAAAGTTAAAAACTTAGTAAAATTTGCAAGATAAGATTAAATAGGGCATTACATGCACTCCTCCTTCAGAAAACTTTGTCTCGAAGTTAGAGTGTAAAAGATACAAGAGTTCAGAGAAGTTTGGCAATAAGGCATAACAAATGGAGAGAGAGTTATAGTAGTAAAATTTGATAAGTCAGACAATGACATTCCTTCCCATCAAGAGTTTCCAACTGATCTATATCCTCCTGTCTCTCCTTACCTACTTCTGTTCCCACCCTATATATCCTCTGCTGCTATATACAGTGGCATCCGCTATACCAATATAACCACTGGCAAAACCAACATGGTGGAAGCGCTGACTATATCGACCTAACTTCCCCAGCAGGAAATTGGCAATCGTCATCACAAGTCTAGGGGAGCGTGTCCACCACTGCCCTCCCACGATTCCAGTTTTGGAGGTTACACGCTGGGAAATTTCTCCACCCCTCCTCACAACTAGGGTCAACACCCTAATATGGACCACACTATAGCACTGGTTGGATACTTGTCATCGAATAATCCAGTCAGGTAGCCTTGTCACCTGTCATTCATATTTTACCCATGTCATAAGAGTGCATATCCAGTAGATACATAATGTAATAGAACAATATACATTATACCTTTCCTCATGAGATGTCTCGACCTTCCCCCAATGGAAGAGTAGATCTTGGCTATCATATAGTTCTTTCCAATCTGCGGGTTAGCTCTTATTCATGCATTTATATAACAACAATATATATATATATATATATATATATATATATATATATATATATATATATATATATATATATATATATATATATATATATAAGTGATCTTAAACATCATGTTATTAATTCTAGTACCCACGTGTTAATCTTGCAGTTCATACTGGAAATAAATCATAATTTCACTAAGTCATTCATTAAATAAATCATATCCACTTGAGCCATACATGAAACAACAATAATTCTGATAAGTCATGCACTAGATAATTCATCACCAAGTAAGTCATACATTAGGTCATACATCAAACATTTCCATCATCAATATCAAATCCATCTAATGATTTATGTAAGTAGTTTCACATATCCAACTAAATGAATCAAAATTACATAGTGTTCATAAATAAATAACATGGAACTGCAAATAGATCCTTAGCATAGGTAGCTATCTAAGTCAAGATGGACATCATAAATTGTCAAAAGTGAGTGGTAATTGTGATATATAGTATTTGCATCTTCCCAGGTAGCAGATATTGGTATAGACTTGTCCCATTGTATCTTAACTTGGTCCACCAAGTGATGCTTGAGCTCTCAAGCCCTGTGGTATAATATTCATATAGGTTTGATCATTATGGTTCCCACGTTTGAGACCTATAATTCCCTCCAATTGATTTTGTGGGATTCATCAGAAACATAATGTTATAGGACAGATACATAAAAACATCATGAGTTTTATGCAAGTGGGGTGGTAGTACAAGACAATAGGACACTGGTCTAATTTTCTCCTTGATTCTAAAAGGTCCTATAAATCAAGGTGGTAACTTCATACCTTTCTCAAACTGAATAGTTTTAAGAATAACTAAAAAAATAAAAACTCGATCCCCCAATTTAAAACTTCGATCAGTACTATGTGCATCAACATAACCCTTTTTCCCATCCTGTTTCTGTTAAACTTCGTTGAATCTATCTTACCTATTCCTCCATTTTGAAAGACTCCTATCATGACTATACTGTGTCTTCCATCCTTTCATCGACTCAATGGTATCCTACATGGCCTCCCATCTAGAGCTTGATAAGGAGGCATCTTAATTGAATTGTGGTAATTGTTGTTATATGAAAATTTTACCAATGGTAAGTACCTTTCCCACTGACTATAATTATCCATGACATACATTATAGGCATATATTCTATAACCTGATTTACTCTTTCAGTCTTTCCATCTATTTATAGATGATATGCAGTGCTAAAGTTTAACTAAGTCACTAACACTAACTACAAACTTGTCCAAATGTATATGTAAAGTGAGAGTCCCTATCAAAATGATCTTCGTGGGTAACCCATGTAGCTAGATAACTTCACCTATAAATACTCAAGTCAAAATGGGAGCAGTCTCTTAGACAAGGTAGTTAGCCACCATGAGATACCAAATGCATGGCAAAAATAGAATATGTTAAGGTTGTTTCTCCAAGAAGAGAGAAACTCATCCTTCAAGAGTAATCCAAAAAAAATATTTGCAAATAATGGTCATGACCACCTTTGCAATTGGAGTGAATTCAAAGAATATGCCAAGGTAATTAGAGTCTTGTAGACAAACAACATAACTCCTCCAAATGGAAATACTATAAATATGTTAGGGAATTATCTCCCAGGATCAACCAAATTGGCCATAAATAGTAATCCCATAGAAACATGTGCCACAATTGTCCATAAAGTTGTTATAACCTCCTCAAAGAAGTGGGACGTCCTCAATCTATGTGCCAAAGTGGTTAAATGCACATGTATCAACACCTCTCCCCAAGGAATATGATAAATAGTTCACCCTAAGAGATTGTGTAATGAGGCTAGGACACTCTCCAATATAGTAATAAAGGATCTTCCCAAACCAAGAGAAACTTTATGATATAATGTGAAAATAACATACCAAGTGACCAAAACCATGGGTGTCAATGTAGAAGACCACCCAAGCAAGGTCTGAATGCCTCCAAATGCATGAGAAGATGCCAAATAAGGGGAGTGATTTCCTCTAAAAAAAAATAACTCACAACATGCCACATCATAGCCAACCTATAAGTATCCATTGGCATTCTTCTAACAAACCCCAACCACTTTTCTATGTCATCAAGACATCCACCAAAATGGACATCAATTATGCAACAAAGGGTGGGTGTACTACTTCAAGGTTCACCAATCAAAATCATGAAACAATAATCCAAGTAAAACCCTATTAACACATGCAAACATGCTGAACCACTGATTCAAAGAGCAATAATTAACCAACAATATTTAAGGAAACTCTTAGTTGATGGATATCCCTCATCATAAATGTGCTAATGGTAATTCAAATGTTTGAGCAATGTTATGCAAGTCCCTCAATCACATTTCAAACACCATATGTGCTAGATGCAAGCCTCCAAAATGACTTGTAGAAAAGTAGTCTAAATCTTAAACCACTAAGTCTAATGTCATGTAGAAAACTAGGGAATTATAGAAGTGATTAACTATGAACTCCATGCACGAGAGGTGGTGTCAAAAGCCATCATTACAAGACCTACCAGTTGACATTTAACAATCTCCAAAATTAACTAACCCAAAATTTGCTTGGAAGAACGGCATACTCCAATTCAAGGGAAGTGTATATTCACTCAACCCTTATAGATTCAAAATCCAAGTCTTTTAAATAGTATTATATGCCTTGAATGAAAGCAGTTTTCTTGAGGGCCTGTCAAATCCTGTTCTGATGGGGATTGGTTGAAGCCACTGTAAAATCCATTAAAGGCTTAAAGAATTTTTTTTTTTTTTAAACCGAAAAAAAAAAAAATAATAAATAACTATATATATAAAATAAATAAATAAATAGAAATAAAAAAAAAAAAATCTAATCTCTGCAGTCCTACAATGGATAATAGCTCCTTGATCATGACGTTCAAAGAAGCAACTAAATCTAGATGGTCTCTGCAATCCAATGTCCATCCAATGTCCAGGTGCTAAAATGGCTGGAGGATTTTATGGAGGGGTTGCAAAAGAGGGCAAATAGCGTTACTAAGGAAATGCATAAACTGTTAGAGCAGACTGAAGCTGTTGAACAAGATCTGTATAATACATTCAATACATTCAATTCTTTCAAAGGGCTCTCAAATACTCATTTCATTGAAAATTGTGTATGTGAAGGTGATGAGATGATTGCCCAAAATTCAGATTCCAGCATCCAGCTTTCAGAAGTTTGTGTACCCACTCAAAGATATGAAGAGGATATAGTTCCAAGATACAAAGAAGCATTATTGAGTGGCTTGAATGGCTACAATCAATACATTCAGAGAAGTTATAGAAATACTTCCGAAGCGATTCCTCACAAAGTTGGGTGGAGCAATGGACAACTTCCTCGTATTATTGGCATAGAAGAATTTATGCGAGATAACAATTGTGGGCTAACAAAGGATATGATTTTTTGTATGGTTCCTCTGGAATTAGATGCTGAGGTGGAGGGGTAAGGGATACGTTTGGCTTCAGAAATGGTTGGGACCAAAAGTATTTTAGAGTCTGATTAGTTTGGAACAGAATCAGATAAAGACGACCAGGTTGGAATGGGGCCTGTAGTTTCAGCTGCTCTTGATTTCAAAGCTATGCGTGAGGTTACACTCCGTAGTCCATACATACCTTAAGATGATATTTTTTCCAAATCCAAGATCATTTCTGGTTATTACAACAACATTGGCATTGACGTTGCCACTTCATAGGTTGTTACCCTCGATAGTCTCAGGTATCGGAAGTTCCCAATTCCCAGTCCATCCTTGGTAATGAGGAACCTCAGTCACTCCTATAAATGCAAGCATAACTAGCAAATCAATGGAAGCAACTGCACACTAGGTTGTTTCAAGTAGTTTTAACAAAAAACTTCATCCATATACGGTTGCAGGAGGCCTCTTTAATAGTGAAGCTATGCTATCTACCTCTATAATAAATGAATACCTTAGTTTGCACTCACAGCCTGTGGATGGTTCTCACAATGTCAAAGGTGGTAGTTTCAATGAAAAAGCAAAACTAAAAATCTCAACACATCCTGAAGAAATAAACTCTTTTGTGGAAGGTCAACAAGATCCATGTCAATCTGGTTCAAATTACATGAGCAGCAAAGTCAATGTAACAAAAATTTCTCAAGCCTTTTGGATAATAAGGAAGTTTCAACTTCTTCTAGATTCAATAAATCTACTCCTATGTTGTCACTGCCTACTACTCAAATTTCTAAACAAAAAATTGATTATGAGAAAATGAACTCTCGAAGTATTGGCAGCAAGACAGAAGAAGCCATAGCTAGTCGGGAACCTGGTAAGGATCTTTTTGGTTCAAGCAATTTCATCAGGAAATTTGAAGGGGCATTATTTTTAGGTTGACTCTTTGATGATGAAGATGAATTAGTTTCCTCTAGTCCATTGGAATCTACCCATGTATGGTCACAACCATCTGTTCTAGAGAGATTATATGGTTCTAATTCAGATGAAAATAAAAATGAACTAAGTCCATCCAGTAGCATTAGCAGTACTCTGGATCAAACTACATCTAATTCATCAGAAAAATTAATCACAACTGATACTCAAGTCTCTACAGAAAGTAGATCCCAATTTTTAGGGACAAAACAATTTGAAAAGATATTGGGTTTAAATAATGAGTTTGCCACTGGTGCACCTCAATTTCCAAAAGCAAATAATGGTAAGCAATCTCTGAAGGAAAGGCTATCACTATTGCAGAAATGTCACTTTAACAGTGGAAAAAATGATGAAAATGATGATCCTAGTGATCCTTTTAAGGCACCATCTTCCATGGGGCAGAAACTAAGATTAAATAATAGGGCCCTTGACAGTGAAAGTAATATTCTGCAAGAGTCATCTAATGATGGAGTTGAGTTTAATATTCAAAATACAATGCTTACAGATTCTTCAGACCCACATAAGGTTGAGCAATTTCATAGTATAGGAGAATCTGGAAGAATTCAAGGTGCATTAACCATTGGCGATTATCATTCAAATATAAGTGGAGTAAAAAAAACAGGAGTTGAAGGAAGCAAATTTAATTCAGATGACAACAAAAGTTTGTAACACCTGTGAATTTGACTATTAAAGATGAATTGGATCCAAAAAAAAGGGTCCTCTTAGCTCACCTGTAACGCCATTCAGTAAAGAAGATCTGCTTAATCAATTTCTAACTGCAATGCCCAGAAAAGATCACTCGGATTGTGATGTAGATTCCTAGTCAAGCTCTAGTAGTGAGAAAACTATCAAAAGTTCTATTCTACATGTAAAATCCAACACAATCAATAGTAGTTCTCATGAAAAAGTAGTTTTAGAGGCCAAAGGCATCTCAGATCGAGCAAGAGACTCTACTTTTGTGCTACGGGAGGAAGGGTCTGTACATTCAACTCAAGATGGCTTACTTTTGGAACCTACTTATGGTGGCACAGAGTACTTTTCAACGAAACAAGAATATTCTAGGAAAGATGACTCCTCTCTTCCTGTTAGCCTAATGGAATTTGAACCTCTTCCAGTTGATCAGCATGTGGATGTAAGAAGGTTTGTGATACGAACTAAAGAAGCCTTTGCTATTCTTGTCACTGATGTTTCTAATTGATTTTGTGGTTCTCTCATTTTAGTTTTAAATCCTGGTCTAATATCCTTTTAAAGAGAATTTAGGTGATGTTTATTTCCAATTCATGATGTTTTCTGAATTATGATTCAGGCTATTTGGCTTCCAATAACTCTTTTAGCTGGCATACGTCTGGTATGGAAATAATGTTTCAGA
The DNA here is from genome assembly GCA_031772625.1 of Pinus tabuliformis. Taxonomy (NCBI): domain Eukaryota; kingdom Viridiplantae; phylum Streptophyta; class Pinopsida; order Pinales; family Pinaceae; genus Pinus; species Pinus tabuliformis. The sequence continues at coordinate 1,303,620,537 of CM062809.1, read as the reverse complement.
TATCCTCAAATCAAGACTAGATATGTTTTTAGCCCCACGGGGGTAGGCGAGTTGGTAATCACATTGCGGTGAAGTTCGTTAGAAAGGCAAGCTTCGTACTGAAGGTCACGAGTTCAAATCCCCCAGACTAACCTGAAAGCTGTGGAGAGGGGCGGGCGCAACGTCTCAGGGGTTATAGTGGTAGCGATCGAAATCGACGCCGTGTTACGCAAGTTGCGAGGCTGCTCCAGTTGTTGATTCCTCTGTAACAAAAAAAAAAAAACAAGACTAGATATGTTTTTCCATATGCCTATATTTTCTTGTCGAGTTGAGGATCTCTTCATCTATTAATAATTATGCAATAGCAGAAATTGAATTGACTGATGAATCATGATACTTTGTTTCATCTACTGACAATTTTAGATTCTTGTGAAAGGGAATTATAAATTTTAGATAGAAGTCGAACTATCTCATGACGTTCTAAACCCAACTCACATTCCACTTTCATCGTTGAACAACTAACCCTTGGGACCTTCTTCAACCCCAGGATGCGATGATTTGACATTGAGGTGCCAAACGAATCCATAAATAAGTGCTCTTGGGAGTCATCATGTTCAGATGCTAGAATATTAATACAAAGCCACTCGCCATTTAGTCTGTCCAAGAGTTGAGTCGAACATGTTTTTATATTGATGTTTAGGGAAGAAAACAATGCAGTAACAGAATAATGCATTCAAGTAATGAACAAATAAATTAACGTACATAATAATACATTCTCTTGCTTTGAATCATTGGCAAATAATAACTCTTTGCAAGAAAACAAGTGGGGAGACAATATGGCCAGGTCTCACCAACAATGGTTAAATCCTAACAAAATTGCCTCAATGTATTAGGAAAATCAAATCACTAACATACAAATCAATAGAAGAATATAAATTGTTAGGGCACGTTACTTCAAATCAAACATCAGGACACGTACACAATGATTGTAGCATCGATACCAACAGTTATTTGAATTTACCCGAATGACCCATCTCCCCCAAATTTCAACCGTAGCACCAACAATAAATAACCTGAATCATAGCAACTAACATTTACCTTATACTAGGATTCCTATAAATGCAAGTTGTGATGCTCTGATAATGGAACATATGAAACACCACTGCTATTGATTGCTAGTTCACCATAACAGTCAGCAATATACCAAGATTGCAGCTATGATGCCTGGGTGGGTCATGCAAGGCACTAATGCTGACATTTTAATTCAACATAATATAATCTAATCAAATGGCTAATCAAACCTCTAACAGAATCCAATAACAAAGGGTAGGGGTTACTTCCTGACCACCATATTAAGATAAGTAATATATGAACAATGATGTGTACACTGACTAATATGATCAATACTTACTAAAATTTAGGTCTAACAATGGAGCAAGTGGGAACCCTTGGGAATCCATAGGACTTGTAGTAATGCATGCTGCATACTGAAGTATAAAGGCAGAACGGTTAAACAGCCAACCTCTGCATGGCTATGGCCTACCTTTCATGTGGAGGTGAAGTAATGTATTGTTATCACCAGTCCGCTCCTTTTGGGGGGTAGCAATATAGAGACAGTTCTGGGTCATAGAAACACTATGAGCAAGTCATAAAGGGTGAATGTGGGTACCCAATAATGACAAAGTTGTGTTTGAGCCATCTCAAAATCAATTGTAAAACCCCAAAATCTTAAATCTTCAAGGATCGTTAATTTCTACTATTCAAAACAGAAGAACACCAACAAATCCTCCACAAGGGATTGACTCGTCAAGACCGGCTCTTTATTGGAAAAAGGTTGATCAGAAATTTATTGGGTTGAAGGAGATGAGGGGGAAAGGAAGGTAAGTACACACCTGATATCAACACCACCCTTGAATACCTATCTGGTTACATTGTCATGGACCCAACTCTTTGCAGCTACTTTGGACATGCTTAGGGTGTGCAACATCTTGTTTTGAACACCCACCATGACATGTATCCTGTTACCAGTGAGAGTCTGCACTACTTTGGGGTCTACATAAAATATCTTCACTTTACTGATATTGTTGGCCTTCAGCATATTCACAACAATCGGTAGATACAGTATATGTGAGGACAAGGTCCCCCAATTCACTCCCTGGTTGCTGCCTTCTACTATTGTGACTATTATTGGCAGCATAAAATGCAAAGATACTCATAAGCAAACTAAGCATCTAGACACCAAGACTATACATGATCCCATATCTGGGCTACTGTACAAAACTATGTTTGGATGAATGGAATGGAACTAAAAGGAATCACATGTAGAAAATGAAAGAAGCTTTAGAATCCGTCATGGGACATGGTGAAAACTTTCTGCCATGATTGACTCAGGGAACTGCATAATGCATCTGCCTAGGCTTGGCCACTAAGCAGGCTTGAGTCTCTAAACACTGATTTACAGCACTGAGAAATTAGTGGTTCTCCAAAGAATACTTTCCACCTTCCCCTTCTGATAAGCAGAGTATTCTAGTTTGATTGTCCACTCGTTGTGTGTAGAAGGGAACAATATGTGAACGTTCCTATCTCTTCCGCATAAAATACTATGGGAGTTCTAACAAGCCTTTGGGAAGGTTCTTAAGGGATGATTTATTTGACCGGAGTTATCAGTGTCATTCCTGTGATGCACCAATAGAAGATCATGTGCATTGCTATACTCGTACGCCAGTTAGCCTCCCAATATCTATCAAACGTCTCATTGAGACCGTTTTACCAAGTGAAAGGGAGGGAAAAATGGATGTGGCATCTATATCTAAAATGCACAAGAAAATGTAAAACTCCACAACCAACTCGAAGAGTAGTGATGTCGGATGCTGCATGGGGTTTATCCTTCCGAAAATTTCTGGAGCTTAGTTTCTCCAACCATGTTGTAGCAAGTAGAGTGGCCAGCTATGGCCATTTCTTACATAGAGACTGCCTTCACTTCTATGAGTTTGGAAAAAAATGGTAGCATGCTTCTGCTATGCTTCTATACATGTCTATTATGTGCATTTTCCACCTCCAAAATTAGAATTTAATGATCCAAACCAACAAGATTGGCTCAGAAATGAGGCAGCAGTGGTTGGGAGATAAAAATAACAAGAATAAATAAAATGTCAGAGAACTAAAATATGGGCTTCTGCTTGCAAACACCATTTTTTCTTCCTTGATGTCAATTATCCCTCGAAAACCAAAAACCTTTGCGATTTTCTAAGGGAGAATCTCTAGATTTGCGGGCTTGCATGCTTTTGAAGCTAGAAAGCAGAAACAACCAAAAGGAAAACTATGGCAATGGAGTAGGAGGAGGAGACAAATCCAAAGGAAAAAAAATGCCTTGGACTTGAATAAAACAATCGAAACGACACATGAGGAAAAGGCGTTGACACATTGTGAGTAAAGGAGGATTAGGACCAATATTGTATGGTAGCTACATTTTAATAAAGCTAAGATGTCAATAGGGCTGAGTTGATTGGTAAAGCAGGGTGTTGTTATTTGCTACACCACGGTTCAAATCACCCCAGTAGCATGTTTCCCCTTGTGAGCCAGTGCACCTGTGTAAACAGACCTGTTATTTTGGTTAGGGTAAGGTTCAGATCCTAAGAACTTGGAAAAATAGATACCCCTACTCACAGCTTCTTAGATGAAGGAGGGCCACTGTTAGGCCTCAGATTTGAAAATTTCTCCGATACCATGTGTGAGGCTCCATCCTAGGGTCCTCTATAGAACTAAAATTCTCAATTTCGAAATGAAATAAAAGGGCAATAATTTATTTTCTGACGGGACATTTAAACGATGATAATTTATCATTTAAAATGTAATTCCTACAATTTAAATAGTGAACATTTCATTTCAATCACTTACATGAGTAATCTATGCATAGATAAATACCTGTACCGATAGCCCGATGGAGATGCCCTTGAGTTGCTGCTCCTGCTGGAATGCTCCTCTTGACTACCGACTGGATTTACCTCCCAGCCAACTAGGAAGTGATTCCTAGCCCAAGAAACCTCCATAGGTTCCCTAGCCCTCCGAGCCCAAGTCCAACCAGATGTAGTGTGTCCAACATGAAGAATGCTCCCCTCCTCTCTCTCAAACAATTCCTCCGAAACCATAGCCAAACCAAAACCAAAAGCAAGACCAATCATCCCCTTCCTCCCCTCATCCTTCCCCTTTTATGCCCCCTTCTCTTCTCCACCTCAACCACCTCTCATTAATGTCATAACTTCTCCTTCATCCTTACATTTGACTTCTCTTCTCCCAAGTAAACATGAGAGGGCATTTGGGAATGTGATATGAATATAAAATTGGGTAATTAATTAGAGAGGACCATGTCTTCTCCCAAGTAAATATTTTGGGGATGAGAGATGAATATATAAATTGGTAATTAATTGGAGAGGACCATGTCTTCTCCCAAGTAAATGTGAGAGGACATTTTGGGAATGTGATATGAATATAAAATTGGGTAATTAATTGGAGAGGACCATGTCTTCTCCCAAGTAACTATGAGAGGACATTTTGGGGATGAGAGATGAATATATAAATTGGTAATTAATTGGATAGGACCATGTCTTCTCCCAATTAAATCTGAGAGGAAATTTTGGGAATGAGGTATGAATATATATATAATTTGGTAATGAATTGGAGAGGACTATGTCATCTCAAAATTTAAAAATTTTGGGAGGTAAATAACAAAATTTATATCAGTACCAAATTTACAGTTTCACCAATGTAGGTATGTACCAATATTTATTGATAATTATAAGTCCATATTTTAAGGAAATTTAAACACTTAATAAAATTTGCAGGATAAGATTAAATAGGGCATTACAACTGCTTTTTTGGTCAAGTAACATTGCCCCTTCAAATTCTACAACTTTTTCATCCAACCCAGTTGGATAACTAGACACATGTAATGGCCTTTTAACTTTTTTCAATACTCCTTCCACGACCTGTTGAAGGAGTTGTTGCCCATCGTTGAAATCAAATTACGAGTCAGAAATGCCTATAATTTGAAGTTTCTATCAATCCAACAAGTTAAAAGGTAGAGAGTAGGAGGGAGAGTTGGAGTACTGACCCGTTATACGTCTCCATATCGAAACCTTTTATTTTTGCAGCATTAGTGAGAGCCTTCCTCCATTTTTGGATGGTGCTAGGGTCGTATTGTGGTTCAGAATCAAACGTTCTCTTACTTTCGAGTGTTTGCAGGGCTCGACCATAGACTCCTTTTTTTACCCTGTGTTCCCCATCGAAGATCTACAAGCTTGAAAACATCATAGAAGACCGGAATAATAGTCGATCCCGATTCGAACATGAGCAAGAGCTCATCAAGACACAAATTTGACTCTACATTTCTGGGAGAGAAAATAGTGATATGCACTGAAGCTGTTCGAATGGAACTTCGGATTTGCGGAGTTATATACTCTCCTCCTTGAAATTAATCTTCATTGAGAAATACTCGCAATCCATGTTTGATAAGGCGGTCATAGAGATGTTTGATAAGGAAGTCAGGACCCCTGTGGTTAATGAAGATATCAAATACATAGTTGTTGGTGCTGGTGTTTGCATATGAGATGGATGCCATGGAAGACAAAGTAGCAATAACATCGATGTAACCTCAAGAGTCTCCTCCTCGTCTCACTGATCTCTCAAACGGCAAAGTGGCTACCCGTTGATCTCTCTTTCTCAATATTTGCAATTGAGATTTATGTTCAGCAGACTAAATTTGTTAATATAGAACAAAATTTTTTAATGGTCACGTAACAATGGGCGTCTGATATCCATTTTTACCTTTACATAATTTGTGTGAATGCAACGCATATCTAAAATAAAATAACCTTAAATTATTGCAAGTTGTCACAGTGCCATATACTTAGTCAAATAATTATTATTAAAATGATATAGTTTGTAAAATGATTCTTCTTAGGCGTTATTAGGCAACTCTTCTTTATCTAAATATTAAATTCAAAATATTAATTTAAGTTGTCGCTCAGTGATATACTTTGTCAATTAATTATTATTAAAATGGTATATTTTGTCAAATTATTATTATTAAAATGATTTTTTTTCGGAGTGCTATACATTTTATGGGACATATTGCTTTTTCATCTGCTTGATGTATTTGGCTTTTTTTTTAAAGGCTTTAAAATAAATACTCCCAATTTCTCAACAAACCCCTCGCTAAATAGATTAAATTGACTCTTTTTCAAACTACCTTCCTCAAATCATTATTATTAAAATAATTCTTCGAAGAAGTGCGATATACTTGTTCAAATAATTATTATTAAAATAATATACTTTGTCAAACCATTATTATTAAAATGATTCTTCTTCTGAGATATTCGACCACTCTTCTTTATCAAAATATTAATTTAAGTTGTCACTCAGTGTGATATACTTCGTGAAATAATTATTATTAAAATGATTCTTCTCCCGAGTTATTAGGCAACTCTTCTCTATCAAAATATTCAAACTTTCCTGTGAGTTTATCTCATTTACTTATGTCGGTTTAAGTTTCAAATTCAAATTACATAAATTATGTCGGTTTAAGTTTCAAATTCAAATTACATAAATTCCATAATGAAGGGTTTGAAATAAAGTATTTAAATTTTAATCAACATGGTTTCTTAATTATAATATTTATTATTGATTAATTTAAATTAATTTAAACCCCCAGATGCGGGTGACACTACAGTTCTTAATGCTCATCATGCAGCACATTAAAGCATGGTACTGCCAGCTGCAGAGCAGCGTGGCTTCCCAAGACTTCACCTTGCGCGAGAGGGAGGGAGATTTTAAGGCTGGATCTGGTAGGAGATTTGCATTAATGGCTCACTATAGGCTCTAGTGCCTCCTTCCCTCTCCTATTGTGTCATATTTGTAAATCCTTCAATCTTATCCCAAGTTGTTCTTAAGGGGGGATGTTAGGATATTCCGACACATAGGAAATAGTTAAGTACAACTTTGTCTAGTATAGAGTTAGGTAAAGTGTGTTTCTTTACCGTTGTACATTTTGTAACTTACAATCCAACGGTCACGATATGTAGTGATCCGACAGTTCATTCTCTCCTCGGTATTACCGACACTTGATCCGTGCTTGACACCCGATTGGTCCATGAATTCTATTTAAAACTCATGGAGGGTCATTTGTAGGGTAATCCATGCATGAGAGAAACATATGTAAAATTTCATTCTGTTATTAATAAATTGCCTGAAGTGGCCGCGTTGGCTCAGGCCGTGGACTGTTTCCCTCTTTGAGGGTTTTAAAAACGTCAAAATACTGGTGTATTGATCTGCGATCTGGTTGTGAGCGGTGTCCTTTTGGTGTTCTGTCTGAGGAACTTACCCTGTAAATTCCTACATGGTATCAGAGCTATTTGAGGGCCGCATCCGTTGGTGATCCAAATCTGAAGCCGGTAGAACTGCATCTGACTGCCGTTTCCTAGATCTGTTGTTTCTGACTGCTTTCGGGCGGAGAGGACTACTCTGTTGTGTTGGGAGCATATGTTCCAGTGAGGAACCCCTTTCGTTTCATGCGAAAAGGTTTCTGGTATCCCTAGCTGTGTCATTTTTAAGATCTGGAGGTATACAGTGTTTATTTGCAGTTTACTGTTATTTTCTCTCTGTTTATTTCGGTTTCAGTTTATTTAGATTTTTTTTATTACCGGATCTATACCTTTCATTTCTGCGTATGCTATTTTCCCTACGACTCTGTGCGATCTGGGCAAATCAGAAACAGAAAGGAAGGATTTTTCTCATGCGTATGCTCTTTTCCCTATGCCTTCGGGTGATCTCAGAAAATCAGAAACATTGAGGAAAATATTTAGTTTCCGGCCAAAGCTAACTTTGAGCCGCAAGGTTCATTTTTGAAAATATTTATTTTTTCAGCTAAAGCTAACTTCAAGCCATAAGGTTCGTTTTCTTTGCATGTCCGTGTTGGGTTTTCTGTTTTCTGTTTTGTAGGGAAAAAGAGCTTTCTCAAAGCAAGCACGCAACCCAAAGCACCCCCCCCCTCTCTCTCATTTCCGCACATTCCCACACTTCGTCGACAAATTCAACAACTTTTTTTCAAAAAGCCATAACTTCTTCATCCGGACGCCGTTTTCAGAGCCGTTTTTTTTAAACCAGCCTAATTTTTCGAGATCTATCCATTGGAACACTCATTTTCAGCATCTTTAGCTTCAGTTTACATTGAAATGGAAAGTCAATACCAAGTTACCCTTGACAGCACCAACTACTTCCAATGGTTGGCTTACATTGAGGATTTACTTAGAAGTAAAGGTCTCTACAGAATAGCCTCAGGCCAAGAAAAGAAACCGAAGGATGAAGATAAGGCTGCTAAATGGGAAAATAGGCAAGATCAAGCATGTGGATTGATAGGGATGTCTATTTCTCCATATCTTAGATTCCATATTGCAGAAATTGATACTCCTGATGAAGCAATGAAACAAATCAATAAAGTTTTTGGGATTAAAACTGAAATTAGAGCCCATCAACTTGAAAATGAGTTGCTTACTTTGGACCCTAATAATTTTTCTTTCATTGAAGATTTCTTGTCCAAGTTCAAGACCCTTAGATATCTTTTGGAAGGTGTTAAAGTTAAGAAAGAAGATAGTAACCTTATCTATTCCATTCTTACAAAGTTGGGACCAGCCTACTCTATGTTTGTTTCCACCTTCCATTCTACAAGAAAAGCCTTCATTTCTCAAGGAACAGACTACAAGCCCCCTTCCTTTGACTCTTTTTGTGATTCTTTAATAAGAGAACAAGAAAAACTCTTACACCTTGGTCTTCTTAATCTTGGAAACTCTTCCAAGAAAGCGTTAGCCGCCCAGCAGCAACCAAATTCAAAGAATCCTAAGAAGTCATATCCTAAAAAGAATGGTCCTAAACCAAACAAGGGTCCTAAGCAATTTCAGCCCCAAAATGAAAAATCATTTCAACAAAATGATAAGGGAAATAAAAACAAAGGGAAGAAGACTGATAGACATTGCAATTTTTGTAATCGAGATGGCCACTTAGAATCAAAATGCTTTAAGAAGATGGAAGCCTTGGAAGCAACAATGAAGAAGCATAACATCCATTTGGGGCAATCTTCAACTTCAACTTCATCTTCAGGAATGGTACTTTCTGCATGTGGTTGTCAAGCATCTCGGTCTAGCTATGCATTAAATGTATCTTCTTCTTCTCATTCTCATGAGTGGCTCATTGATTCTGGAGCTTCTTATCACATGGCCAAAAACAAAGCCATGTTTTCTTCTTTAAATGATTGTAACACCAAAAATATATATGTTGGTGATGATATATCTCTTAGTGTTGTAGGGACTGGAACTGTTCATCTAGACAATGGCCAGTTTAATGATGTATTATGTGTTCCAACCTTATCCTGCAACCTTCTATCTGTATATCAGATAACTCATTCAGGTGAAGGTAAAATCGTTGAATTTTCACCTCATGATGTTGTAATCAAGGACTTAAGAGATCCTAAACAGATTTTGGCTACTGGAATTGCTGATGATTCTACAAGGTTGTATAAGTTTCACAACTTTGGGTCATCAAATCTTCCCTCAGTATTTGTTGCTCATAATGATGAAGTGAGAAAACTTTGGCATGAACGATTTGGTCACTTAAACTATCGCTCCCTTCAGCATCTATGTAAAGAAAATATGGTGACAGGTCTTCCTATGGTATCTTGCAGAGATGGTGTTTGTTCCAGATGTGTACTCGGAAAACATCATCGGGACAGTTTTAAAAAACGTGCCTCTTGGCACGCCTCAGCCCCTTTACAGCTTGTGCATAGTGATTTATGTGGTCCACTTCCAGTTGTGTCATTCTATGGCTGTAAGTATTTCTTAACTTTCATTGATGATTTCTCCAGACGCACTTGGGTATACTTCTTAAAACTCAAGAGTGAAGTATTTAACACCTTTTTGGCCTTCAAGGCCTTTGTTGAAAAACAATCTGGACATCAAATTCTTAAGTTAAGATCTGATAATGGTGAAGAATATGTTAAAAACACATTCATCAACTATTGCACTGAGAATGGAATTCAAATGCAACATACTGTTCCATATACTCCACAACAAAATGGTGTAGCTGAAAGGAAGAATCGCACCTTAAAGGAAATGGCTAATTGTATGCTACAATCTAAAGGACTTGGTCTTAGTTTTTGGGCAGAAGCAATTAACTGTGCAAATTACATAATAAATCGCACTCCTACTAAGGCTTTAAAGAATATCACTCCAGAAGAAGCATGGAGCTCAATCAAACCAGATGTAAGTCACTTTCGTGTTTTTGGAAGTGAAGCGTGGGCCCATATTCCAGATGAAAAGCATAAAGCTTTAGAACCTAAGAGTGAAAAATGTACTTTTTTTGGATATTATGAAGATGTCAAAGGATATAGACTTATTCCATTTAAGTCCAAAAATGTTATCATTAGAAGAGATGTAAAATTTGATGAAAATATATCGGCCTGCGAGCCTAGTCCGGCGGTTGTGCCACCTCTCCCTATCTCTTCTACTTTTGAAAACATTTCTTCTTCAGATGATGAAAGTGAGGATGAAAATCCTCCCCCACCATCTTAGGATCTTCCTTCAGCTCCTCAGCTTCCAAAATGGTTTCGTGCTACTCGAGATGCAGCAGGTGATCTTGCCGGTGATCCTACAGATCAGCGACGTACACGTACTCAGTTCGAGAGAGCCTCTTCTTTACTGGCTCAAGCTCCAGTAAATTATGATCCTGACACCTTTGCAGAAGCTGTAGGCCATCCAGATTGGGAAGCAGCTATGAATGAAGAATATCATTCATTGTTGGAAAATGATACATGGGATCTTGTTCCTCTACCAAAGGGACGAAAACTTGTTAGATGCAAATGGGTTTACAGAACCAAGTATGGACCAGATGGGAAAGTTGATAAACATAAAGCTCATCTTGTTGCTAAGGGTTTTTCACAGGTTGAAGGCATTGAATACACTGAAACCTTCTCCCCTATTGCCAAAATGAACTCTATCTGCCTTGTTCTTTCCCTTGCTGCCTCTTTCAAATGGGAAGTCCATCAGATGGATGTTAAATCTGCTTTCTTGCATGGGGACTTGCATGAAGAAATCTATATGGAACAACCCATTAGCTTCATACAAATAGACTCCAACCTTGTATGTTGACTTAAGAAATCCCTTTATGGTCTCAAGCAAGCTCCTCAGGCTTGGTATGCCAAAATGGATAGCTTTCTTTTAGAATCTGGCTTTTCTAGGTGTCATTCTGACAATACTGTCTACACCAAGAAAGTGGGCAACTCTCTTATCATCCTTGTTCTTTATGTTGATGATCTTATCCTTACTGGTAGTGATCCCAACCTTATAAACCATGTGAAGTCTAGCCTTAAAAGGAAATTTGAAATGACAGACTTAGGACACTTACACTATTTTCTCGGTCTTCAAGTCTTGCAATCCAAGGAGGGTATTTCCCTTTCCCAGTCCAAGTATGATTGTGATATTCTACATCATTTTCACATGGAAGACTGTAAGCCAGCCCCTTCTCCCTTTCAGTCTGGAGTCAAACTTTCAGTCACTTGTACTTCTCCTGAAGTTGATGCTACCTTATACCGTCAACTTGTAGGAAAACTTTTGTATCTAACCCATACTCGTCTTGACCTTTCCTTTGTTGTTGGCCTTGTTGCTCAGTTCATGCAAAACCCCCGTGAAAGTCATTGGAAAGCAGCTAAAAGAATACTTCGTTATGTTCGAGGTACAATTCAGTTTGGGATTCATTACAGTGCCGAAGCATCTCCTCTATTGGTTGGTTTCACTGATTCCGATTGGGCTGGTGACCCTGATGATCGGAAGTCTACTGCCGGTTATGTGTTCACTCTTGGTTCAGGACCTATTACATGGGCTTGCAAGAAACAAGGTGCCATTTCTCTTTCATCCACAGAAGCAGAGTATCGTGGTGCCGTAGAAGCTAGTAAGGAAGCCTTGTGGCTTCGTCAGATCCTATCAGAGTTTGGCTTTGAGTAGCAGCATCCGATTACACTTTGGTGTGATAATCAAAGTGCCATTCAGCTATGCAAAGATCCAATCCAACATCAGCGCAGCAAACACATTGAACTGCACATGCACTTCATCAGAAAGCTCATTCACGACCATGTTCTTGAAGTGCAATATTGTTCAACAGATGATCAAGTTGCAGGAATCTTCACAAAGGCTCTCACAAAGGCGAAGTTCACTAAACTTCAATTTATGGTTGGAGTTCAGGAAGTTGTCACTAAAGGGGGATAGGCTCTAGTGCCTCCTATTGTGTCATATTTGTAAATCCTTCAATCCTATCCCAAGTTGTTCTTAAGGGGGGATGTTAGGATATTCCGACACATAGGAAATAGTTAAGTACAACTTGGTCTAGTATAGAGTTAGGTAAAGTGTGTTTCTTTACCGTTGTACATTTTGTAACTTACAATCCGATGGTCACGATATGTAGTGATCCGACGGTTCATTCTCTCCTCGGTATTACCGACACTTGATCTGTGGCTTGACACCCGATTGGTCCATGAATTCTATTTAAAGCGCATGGAGGGTCACTTGTAGGGGAATTCGTGCATGAGAGAAACATATGTAAAATTTCATTCTGTTATTAATAAATTGCCTGAGGTGGCCGCGTTGGCTCAGGCCGTGGACTGTTTCCCTCTTTAAGGGTTTTAACCACGTCAAAATACTGGTGTATTGATCTGTGATCTGGTTGTGAGCGGTGTCCTTTTGGTGTTCTGTCTGAGGAACTTACCTTGTAAATTCCTACACTCACACTGTTCAACACAACATTCCCTCTGTTATAATCTTGTCGATCCTTGGTGTCTTCCTCACACCTTGCGCTCAGTCTCACGACAACAGAACCTAGTTAGCAGGGGTAGATGGTGACGAGCTAATTCTTGCTCACAGACGTGAGCTCCAGGCTAACTTTTTCAAGGGTGAGCTCTCCTCTGTTCTGGACTTAAGCATTTGTTGTATTGCGTCTGCGTCTTGGGTGTTTTCTGTGCATTCAGTTTGGTATCTCTGTCGTTTCAACCAACCCTGTTTTGTAGTCTCTGGTATCTATAATCTCTCTGCGCCCTACCCTTCGTCGGTCATAATGGTTCGTTCAGGTAAAAGACATCGCACTAGGGGGCGTCGTGACAGTGGCTTGCATTCATCTGCCAGTCACTCTGTGGAACCTAAGCAGGCGCCCATCAATCCTCCCCCCCACCCATGAGGCTGTGCCACCTTTGAGCTCTGGGCGCAAGCCAGTTCCGAACAGTGCTTTTCAAACCACGCACTTTAAATTTCAAAGCAATTTGAACAGGCCTCTTATTACTGCTCACATCACCATTATCCTCTCGGAAGAGGAAAATCAAGTCTCCCCTCTAGCTTGCATTGCTCTTGATCCTTCCCAAAGTAGTAAGCATTCCATGGATAAAGATAGCTCGGAGAATTGGAAAGGTGAGAAGTATGGTCAGGAGGAATTTCTTAAAAGTATTCCGCCCCTTGAAGACATAGGCCCTGTTGTTGAGGAAGGGACTCATGGTGAAGCAAGTCACTCCATGGCAATCCCTATTAGCGAAATGGATGGCAATGAGAGTCTGAGGACCGGCAGTGCGTGTTTGGTTGAGGACAAGAATCATGGCAAGGTTAAGTAAGGGTAGCGCCACCTGGGACCGCTTTTTCCTTTCTGTTTTGGCTACTGCTCAAATAACCACCTACATGCATCCTCTCTCACAGTCAGGATTCAGCACTCATGACCTGTTGTTTTTGGCTTTCCGTTGGGGAATTGGTGATACACTTACTGCTGGTTTGCACTGATTTCGCGCTTCTGTTGCCAATGTCTCCTTCTCAGCTAAACATGTCACTCTCTGTGTTTTATATCTGGTTTTTTGCTATATGTAACTGGTCTCCCTAGCTTCTTTTTGTAAGGGAGCAGTTCTGCTCTGTTGAGTGTCCTCAAGCTATGATTTCTGAGGCCTCAACTCTATGTAAAAATATTCTTCTTTTCAGTTAATAGAATTTAGTATTTGCAGAGAAAAAAAAAAATTAATTTATAATTTTTTATATAAATGTATATATTAATTCTATCTATAAAGTATAAATTAGAGATTTAATTTTTATGAAGCTTTAATTTAATTTTTATTATAAAAAAAAAAGTGAAAGTCGAGTGCAAAAGATAAAAATAAAATAAAAATAAAAAATAAAATCATTAAACATAATTGAATTCAATATAATTTTAATAATAACATTTTACAATTAAATACCTTGATGGGATCGTAATTGAAGATAGTGGAGGTTGAGTCTATGTGCATGACATATAAGAGGTATGTGTCCATAAGCATGACATACAAGAGGTACGTGTGGTAGGGTACACCATAGTCGGTCCATGTGAACCAAGCTAGCCTGCTTGTGTGCACTTAAATGGAGGTCCACTGGAAATCCGTAGTCTACGAAATTAAATGAGAATTGTTATGATACTTTGTCAATGAGAATTCAGAGTGCAAGACTCGGAGCGATGGCATGATGATACGTTTTGGAGGGCGGATAAGGCAACTTGTTGCTCCTTAGATGATGTCGGAGGTGGTTTCTAGCTGCAGGAGGGAGTTGTCAGTCCTCTGTTCCTGTATATCTTCCAGCTTTCTCTGTGGCAGCTTCTTAATTAGGTGAGCTTTTGTAACCCAATTCACTAGCGACCCTCCTTTGGTATCTTGATTGATTTGTGGTCTATTGTTGGGTACATTCAAAGGGGATTTGGTGAAATTCTTACCCCAATTGCCTCTTGTTGTTCTAGGCCTATGGTGTTGGGTGGCTCGTCAGTTTAAGGGTGTAGCAATGCGATGTCTTTGGTGGGATAGCACACTTGAGCAACTCAACTCAAGAAGGTGTTCCTTACTAAGGTCGAACTGGGGCAGGGCAACCAGTACAAAGCAAGAAGAGGGTTTGGAGACGAAGGTCATTGGGCTTTGGGGGGAGCTTTTATTTCTGACGTGGACGTGTTGCGGTGTTGTTAGTGCTGCAGTGGTATTGGTGTTGGTGGTGTGGTGGTGGTGTTGGTGTTGTGGTGTTGCTAGTGCTGGACGTGTTGCGGTGGTGTAGTGGTGTTGTGGTGATGTTGCAGTGGTGTTGTGGTGTTGCTATTGTTGGACGTGTTTCAGTGTGGTGGTGTTGCGGTCTTGTTGGTGTTGCGGTGGTGAAAATGACCAGGAGCTCGAGAGGTTTTGTCTTGCGGTGTGCACATGGCACCACGATGTAGCTCACTCTTATGTGGAGGTGGAAGGGGGTCTGTCGTAGAGCCCAAACCTCAATGTCGATGCCAGAAGTGGGAAGAGATGGGGCAGAGCTTAATGGCAACCAGGTGCTTGCAGGGACCTTGTCGTGAATGCTAGCCACTGCCGAGGAAGAGGAACAATCCCTCTTGCGCCACCAAAGGTCAATCACACCAGTCTGTGAAAATGAAGTTGGAAGCCTATGAGAAAATTCATCAAGAGGAGCATGATGCAGTCATGGCAACCTTGGCTTAAATCCAATATTTCCAGTGTCAGCTTCAAGAGCGAGTGGTGGTGGTCTGACGGAGACATATGCACATTCTCGACAAGCTAGAGCAGTTGGAGGCTTGGCTGGCTCATCTGGAGCAACACATCAGCTACTCGTTCCGCCCCCCTCTTCCACCTAGGATGGGTCTAGACAACCCAGATTCTATCAACTCTGATGGTTGAGTATGTGTTTTTGTGTTCTATTCGTTTTGTGAGTCTTCTGGCATATTTTTCCCTTACGATTATGGTCGGTTAGCTTATGTCTTTTTTGAACTATTTATTTTGCACTGATGGCAATGGTCATCAAACTCGGTCAAAGTGAAACTGACATACCTTTTAACAATAACCTTGTATTAGATATCATTTTGGGATTCTCCATGAGAGGTAGTCGTAACTGACTAATTCCTCATGATTTTTGAATAGTTCACTTAGCACTCATTGCATCGGGTGATGCTCACAGGGGTGAAGAAGTGGGATTGAAACTAGTGAAATGAATCACATAGCATCAATCATCACTTCCGGGGCTTGCACCCGGTAACCAGGGCTTCCCAGGAGGTCACCCATCACAGAACTCCTCTGGCTCAAGCACGCTTAATTGTGGAGTTTTTCCCACAATCAAGCCCACTTAGCTTGCTACCCCATTTGCAAAACCTTAGCAAGTATTGTGCCTCATGAACCATTCAAGTAGAGATCCCTTGACTCTTTTTTGAATTTAAGTATGGGGGTTTACGCAGTGCATTATATTAGATATTTCCTTCTACCACTAATAAAATGTTCCTACTTAAAAAAACATTTTACAATTAAATAATTGTTTTTAATCCTAAATTTACCTAACTTCATTTGGAAAAACTAAAAAAAATACAAATAAAAGTTACATTTAAAAAAAATACCAAACAAATTAATGAATTGTATATAATATTTTTTATTTATTAATTTGAATTCGTATTTATAATTAAAAAAAAAAATTATATGAATATATATTAATTCAAGTATAAATTAATTATTAAATAATATTTATGAAATTTAATTCCATTTTTATTTAAAATAGTGAAATTTAATTGTGAAATATAAAAACTTTTTAAAAAACATTGAAATTTAATAGGTTCTACATAATAACATTTTATAATACAACTTCACTTGAAAATAAAATAAAATAAATTATATTTTAAAAGAATTACAAAGAAGTTAGAAGTTACATACCTTTACTGCTTATGGAATTATTGTCATAGACTGTTTATAGATTTATTAGTTCACACAAAGATCTTATGTGTTTTTTCCTAATTTAATATTATATATTTATTATTATTATATGTATTTTTTTTTTAATTTAATATTATGTATTTATTTATTATTATTATTTTTAAATGTTAAGATTTATTTAACTTTTAAGAATTGAAGTGCATTCTTATTTAAGAACCCTCACAAGTGTAATAAATTTTATATCTTTAAATGAATATTGGAGGAAGGTAAGTTGAAGCCAGGTCAGGGAAGCCAAAACGAACCGACGGGAGAGCTGATGCGGGACCGCCATTATTGAGTTAACCGCAAAAGAAAAAACGTGGAAACTGACAGACGCGCTGTAATTTCTGTGCACTAAATGTAAAAACATTATGGACTTGGTAGAAAAGTGTCAGTGGACTTGGTAGAAAAGTGTCAGTGGTGTACTTGGCTACACGGTTGAGTTGAGTTTAAAGGTTTATTTTACAATTTAGTAGGGGAGGGTCGCCAATACATGTGCGCCCTCCTCGCCACGTCGTAATACCACGCGTCAACCCACATGGCTCCGGTACGACACCTGTCCACCGTGGAGCTGGCCGTGTGGGCTATCACCTCCAACATTAAAACACGAACTTGGCGCCATTTACATGGTTCGTCTGGGCTCATTTCGACCATGTTCCATTTTCCTTGTGTCTTTCTGCTCGGGGCCGGTAGTTGGGCGAAGCCCCCCGCCGAAGATGGCGCGGGACGGCCCTGTAACCTGCGCGCATGGTGGTTAGAACCTGTGTTGGGGGAATGCTGTGTTCGGTTGACAGGGTTTGTATTGTTGCGCGCAGAGTCGTTTATTCGAGTGCTGGTTTGAAGGTTTGATGGAGTTTCTGTGTTTCTGGTTGGGACAGCGGTTCTGCTTTTCTTGTGCTTTTCCGCCTGGATTTCTTGGTCGTTCTGGAATGCAAGTTGTTTAACATGGAATGCCGGTTGTTTATCGTTTCTCTGGTGGTGGTCTTATTCGGCGGCATTGTTGTTTGGGGAGGAGTCGGTCGCCATTCTACTGAGCTTGAGGTAACATAACATTTTTAGGGTTTAGCTCTGCTGTTTTTGTTGTTTTTGTGATCTCTAATGGCTTCTAATGGCTTTTTTCTTCCTGTTGCAGGTGTTGCAGGTGTGGAAAAGGACGTTGCAGGTGTGGAGAAGGTCTGGCGAGCTGTGGGGAAGGTGGGGGAGGTTGGCGACCATCCATGGCCTGTAACCGGTAGGATTTTTAATCCTACCAGCTTTACTCTGTGTTTTTCAACACAAGCATATCTAACAGGATATTTTGTGAACTTTCTATGGCATTTTATGGCAGTATTTTGAGCAATTTTTTGAGGGTTTAGGGTTTTAGGCATTCTATGGCATTTTTGCTGTTTTAGGGTTTAGGGTTTTAGGCATTCTATGGCATTCTGTCTGTTTTGGCTGTTTTAGCTCTGTAGCTGCTCTCCCCTGACTTGCATAGCCGGCCTCGAGCAGAAAGACAAAGGGAAAATGGAACATAGATAAAAACGCTGCATTTTTATTGTCCCTGCTATTTTATCTTTTTCATTTGGGATATGAGGGTTTCTCTTTTCTTTCATAGAGTTCTGAGTGCTCTGCTTGAGTTCTGAGTGCTCTGCTTCGTGCTATTGTTTGTTTTATATTCGACTGCTCGGAGGGGAAGGCTCTTCTAAAGCCTCACTAAACCCTTATGAAGCTTCTTCGCAGACTTGCTACTCATGTTGCTCTCTGGGCTACAGTGTTGTATGGAAGCCGTGGACATTTGTATGGACTTTGTATGGAAGTCGTGGACATTTTACGACCTTAATCACAGTTATACTGTTAATTTATTTATGGTTTCTTGAAGTCATAACTATTATCTTGTTTCCTTCTATGAAAGTCTTATTCCGAATTTTACACACAAGTTGCATTCTCTATTATTTAAATTGACTTGGGCTACAGTGTTGTATGGAAGCCGTGGCCATTTGTATGGACTTTGTATGGAAGCCGTGGACATTTTACGACCTTAATCACAGTTATACTGTTAATTTATTTATGGTTTCTTGAAGTCATAACTGTTATCTTGTTTCCTTCTATGAAAGTCTTATTCCGAATTTTACACACAAGTTGCATTCTCTATTATTTAAATTGACTTGGGCTACAGTGTTGTATGGAAGCCGTGGACATTTGTATGGACATTTGTATGGAAGCCGTGGACATTTTACGACCTTAATCACAGTTATACTGTTAATTTATTTATGGTTTCTTGAAGTCATAGCTGTTAGCTTGTTTCCTTCTATGAAAGTCTTATTCCGAATTTTACACACAAGTTGCATTCTCTATTATTTAAATTGACTTCTCTGGATATTGTTTGAACGCTACTATTCTTGATTTACTCATTGTAGAATATTATGATTTCCTTATGCTGTAAAACCTTGCATAGTGCTAAGTTTTTGAGATCGTTTTCACTTGTGACGGTGCATCTCTATTTGGAGGTTATTTTGTTTTTACAGCTGATGAGTTTATATAGTCCAGAAATGGGTAGGGTTTACTGTTTTATGAACAAAGCTTCTACTCTTTTATTTCCTTTTAATATCGCTCAGCTTTTACTAGCAAACTTTATAGGATTAAATCCTTGTCAGGGTTTTGTTAGAGTTTTGTCAGGGTTTTGTTAGAGTTTCCTTGTCAGGGTTTTGTTATAGTTGAAATGCCCGATAATGCATGCAGAGAGATTGACCGTTCTTCATGAAGAAATAGGTTCGATATCTGCTTGAGTCAGAGTGTTGGTGTTTTCAACCTGTAACTCCAGTGTCTCTCAGTAGTTATGTCTTCGGTCAGGTCTTGAGTGGGCATATCAATTTGGAACAATTTCTGTTTTTTACACCTATGACCTGGAGCATATTTTTCATCACAATTATAGGAGAGTCCATTTCTTTGGTGGTCTGCCATTTGTGTTGGAGACAACCTTTGTACTTCCAAGGGATGTGTAGGAATTGTGCTAAGTTGGAATATTTGATTCTGCAAACAGATTTCTATGCACTTTTGAAACTTTTCTTCCTAGTTGCTTGGGGAACAGGGATATAAGGAGTGCAGAGCTATCGGGAGAGGAGAATGTGTTGATAATAGTGATATATTTGTAGGGTGCCGGTGTCCATTGTAGCTGTTGAATTGTCTAGATTGTGTACCTCTGAATGTAAATTTCTTGTAATATGTGAAAAGAATATTGAATCAAAACCCTCCTTGACCCGTATATAGCACATGACCTACTGAAATTTTAAATTTATGGAGTCGGTATAATCTCTATTCCAAAAAACATAATTATTGTTGCTTAGTTGCCATGCATTAGATACTGTGAACACTCTTATCAAGAGCCAATTCAATCCCTTTAAGAATGGCATGTGCTTCTGCCTGATTGTTGATCTTTCCTAAGGTTCATTCAAATTTTAAACATTATTTATCTCCAGCGTTGATGACAAGACCCACAATTGCAGTTACCCTGGATTTCCTTTCGGTACACTGATTTCCTTTGAATCTCTCTTATTTTTGCAATGCCTAGTTTTGTGCAGGGAAGTTTAAATTACAGGAAAGCTTAACATGCTGTAGATTTTGAGCTCTGAAGCAATTTTGTGGGATTTTTGTATACCTACTGCTTTGGAATTTCCTTCTTACATGTATTAGAGGCAATTCATAATTTTTCTGTACCGTAATACACTGTTATAGATCAATATTAACCCCAGAACTCATAAGTGTAAAAAGGGATCTAAAGAAACAGAGACATGATTCTCTTGATGCTTAAAAGATCCCATCTTAAGATGGGTCTACGCTGGTTTATATTTTGTAGATTTATAAATTATTGTAATTGTCAAACAATTGATCTACTCATGAAGGAAAATGAAAAAGGTGAATAGGTGCTTAGAAAAGAATTAATGACTAAGCCACAATTCGTCATATAGCTGATTAGGTTACTGTGCACCCAAATTTCTCAATTGCTTTTGGAAAGTTGATATAACAAGATGGAACAATATGATTCTCATAGTTGTTCATCAACTGATTTGATTAATTTAGATACTTCCATCATTTTTACTGACACATATAAAAACACATGCTCTTTATAAGTTGGGCATACTCCACGGTGGACAGGTGTCGTACCGGAGCCATGTGGGTTGATGCGTGGTATTATGACGTGGCGGGGAGGGCGCACATGTATTGGCGACCCTCCCCTAGGTGATTGATAAAAATCATAACTATGTTCTTTATTGTATTTCTAGTTTCTAGCAATGTAAAGTTCTTATTCATTCTAATTCAATCAATAACATGCTAAGTATAGAGTTCCTTACTACTAGTGCCTCGTACATTAGAAGCGAGCAGGAGGTGTTTCTAATTGTCAGTGTAGACTTCTATTCAGTGTTAAGTGATTGTAAACTTGCCCAGCACTGTCATCACATTATAACGGTCCACTTATTGGAGCCATAAGTGAGTTTAGAGCTTTGTACAGTGTGCACAGAATAACTTATAGAAATAGTTTTATCATAATTAATATTTTACAGAAAGACATATTCCATTGAAAATTTCTTATCAACACACAGTTAGGTTGCCACAAGAAATCACTACTA
Source organism: Pinus tabuliformis (assembly GCA_031772625.1). Lineage (NCBI taxonomy): Eukaryota > Viridiplantae > Streptophyta > Pinopsida > Pinales > Pinaceae > Pinus > Pinus tabuliformis. The sequence continues at coordinate 1,303,599,147 of CM062809.1, read as the reverse complement.
GGTTGTAAGCCAAAATGTTGCTGTGCCAAGAAAAAGATACAATCCATCCAAAATCCACATCATAATGTGGTTAGAACCGAAAACATATGACACCCCTATTCTTTATGGCCCTGAGAATCTTGAGTGCCAAAACTCCCTGAGTTACCTTCTTGAGCCAGGTAGGTTGGCCTACCAGTCAAGGGCTGATTAGGAAATGGTCGATTGTTGCCATATGATTGATTCCAATTTGCAGCTTCCAACCATGGAGGTATTGAGTACCCATACCTCACATTTGCACTACTGACCCCTGCATTAAGTGGAGGTGTGTAATGAGCATACAGAGAATTGACACCAGCTCTGGTAGGAACAAGGCAAGTGGGTAAACCCTCGGTTTGATAGTGGGGCACTTGAATGTTTATGAGATCTTGGAATAATGGTGTATTATCTGCAATGGAGTCCAATGAGTTTGAAATAATCCTAGTTTCATCAGCTATTCTTGTATCGTTGATCATCCCTTGTTCCTTTTCAAGCATTTGTTGTGCCTTTCGTTTTTCCTTTTCCTGTCTTGCCATTTGCTTTTGTTGGTCCTTAACTTGCCTTGCTTTATCTCTTTCAATCCTTTCTTCTGCTCACTGTTGTGCTGCAACAATCCTTGCTGCCTTCTTCTCCTTGACCATATCCTTCTTTTTCTGTTTTAATTCTTGCATTTCAAGTTTCTTTTTTTCTGACTCAACTAACAGGTTTATATAGTCCTCTGAGGTGAGTAGCTGTGAGCTTCGGCCCAGACGAAGACTACCCGGTGCACCTTGCGTTTTTCTCATTGATACTCTCTCTACTGGTAGCTTTAGGAACCGTCCAAGTGTCTTCTCCACCCCTTCCACCTGCATGTCATTGCTTGGTACTTCCCTTTCAGTATCTGTTGGAACTGATTGAACCATATCATTATCTTCATTTGATGCCTCATTATGTCCTTCATCTTCTTCCATTGATCTATTGTCCACAAAAAAATGAACAATTTCACTGTTCAATTCTGCTGGTTGTGAGGGCATGTTCATGCTTTCTTCATTGGTTGCTGAGACACTATGTGCATTCAAATTGATCATTGCTTCTGCTAGCCATGAAGGTGGGGTTACTTGGCTTGGCAATGTCAATTGGTCATTGTCAACTGCATGTTCAACAATATCATTAGCAATATCAGCGACAGGAATTTGATGTTCTTGAGTTGGTGGAACAATCTCCATGTTACTAGGAATTTGTTCATTGTTATATTGTGTTTCACACACAGTTTCATCATCTTCAGCATATAACTGTCCTTGAGACAGGGAAATCATATTACCAGCTGCAACAACATCATCTTGGTCATCTACTTCTTGCACTTCAACACATGTTTGGACATTCCCTTCTTCCTGACCATCCACATGAAACGCTTGGCTACAACCAGTGTCATGCATAAGAGCATCATAGTTCAGTGGCCAGATTCCTGTCCTCCTAAAGCCAGCCTTGATATTTGATGGTGTCGAAGCCCTTTTAAAAGCTTTACTTGCAAGCTCTGCTAGCTCAAACCTTTTCACCTCAACCCCTGGATTCTTTGCCATCCATGCAGCACGCTCCGACCTGAAATAGTTCTTGAAAGGGCCAAACACACTAACATCAAGGGGTTGCAGCCTATGAGTGGTATGAGCGGGCAATGTCAACAGGTCGATGCCTAAATTGTTTGCTTCCTCAATTGTTTGTACAGCCATGTGGCTCCCATGGCCATCTAATATCATAAGGTGTCTGTTATTAGGCGAGACGCCACCTGGTACCGATGCAGCAAAATGAAAAAGCCAACTTAGAAACAGTTCTTTAGTCATCCATGCATGGGGATGTGCAGCCATGCATGCACCTGGTTCACAGTTCTGTATATAGTTTTTCAGTTGATTTTTACCTTTGAATAGATAAAATCCTGGGATTGAAGTACCAATTGCATTAACACAACATAAAATAGTTATCCACTCCCTGCTCTTGGGCAAAATCTTTGGCACATTTCGGCTCCCTCTCTTGGCAATTACCCGCATGCCACAATTCCTCCCTGCCTGTAAACCTGTTTCATCACAGTTCCATATATGGTCTGCTCCATAAGAATGTTTATCATAAGCACTAGAAAGTGTGTCATAGAATTTTTGCACAACTGCAGGGCGCAAATTTAATGCTCTGTCTCTGTCAAGGCCCTCAGCAGTACGCAATACAAGTTCTGGATGCCTTGTTTTAAACCCAAACCACCATGATTTACCAGGAAACCCATCTTTGAATGGGTTTGGCCTCCCTTGACAGATTTGAGCAACTGTTGATTTGAGTTGTATCAACTCTAGCCCATGTCCCAGTTGGGCCATCTCTTTACACCACTCAACCACCTCGGCCTCCTCATCCTCAGTCATAACTGTAAGAGGCCCTCTACGTTTTGTATGAGTCAGTCCATTTATCCAATAATGTATTGACGAGGGAGGAATACCATGTTTTTTTGCAGATGCCCGAACTGAGTATCCATTAAACTCTATGTCGTCAATTGCAACTAACATTTGTTCTTTTGTCCATCCTCTTATAGCACTGATCTTTTTAGTTGAGCTTGCCCCTTGGACTGTTGTTGATGGTGGTTCTGTGGCTGATGGTGTGTTAACATCAGCGGCTGTCACATGGTCATCTTCAACAATGTTCCCTGGTGCATTGCTGGCATCGACATCAGCTGGCCTGTCATCATCAGACGATGTGCATCGCAGCTGCGCACCCCTTGTCACTCTCCTGCCACTTCTCCTTGTATGAGCAAAGTAACTTCCTTTTGCCATAGATGCAACAACCTGTAAAATTATTGCATGCATTTAGACATTAGAATATATGTTAAATTATGCTTTATTACTTCTGCAAAAATTACTTTTCCTCTATTACAGGAAATTATCAAAACATTTTGGATACAGAGCTTGTTACAGGAAATTATCAAATGTGAAGTAGATACGTGCTACTAAAATAGTTACACTTCCTCCATACAAATATGTTATTTTCCATTTTTATTAGGCTAAAAAGAAGTGTGGGTGGGGAACTGATTGTCAGTTTGCTCACTCAGAAGAAGAACTTCAAAAGGGTCAGCCCGAACTTTCTATTTTTGGTCAGAAACTAGAAACAATTTATGGCAATGCAATAAGTTCCAACATTTATGACGAGGTAAATAATTATAAAATCAAGTTGTCCATGCATTATGAGAAAAAGGGAACCTATTCAAATGGGTTGAAGTGCAAATTTTCCCATGGACACAATGAGCTTAGGCCTTTAGGTCACAGATTCATGCAACAATTTGTCCTAACAAAGCATTTTTTTTCAACGTTGTCAAAGAAAGACTCAATTTGTTGATTTTGTCCTGATAGAGCATTTGTTTTCAGCTGTCAAAGAAAGACTCAGTTTTTTGATATTTAACAAGGATCGAATTTGTAACTTTTTTGGCCATGAATATTTCACTGAGATTGTGTGTTGAATTTCAATTTGATAAGAGATGAAATATTTCAGAACAAATATTATTCTATAGTTGCTAACAATTTGAGGATATTTAATGCTATTCCTAATTTTCTCTACATTTTTGGAATTAAAAAATCTTGGTCTTTGATTCCTTCTACTTGTTTACCCATGATCAAATTCTATTACCAATTGAAAATTATGTTACCCACATTTTTCATTTTTTCAGTAAGGACAAAACATTTTGGATACAGAGCTTGTTACATTATGATTCTATGGTCTCCCAGGTGTCATAGGCAAATGGTTTTACTTCAGTTTAATTGAGTTTCATTGCAGTCATTTATTTTTTTATATTTTTTCATATAATTTATTTACTTATTTTGAATATTGTGAAGAACAATCTCTGCTCCAAGATTTCTCTCCATTATCTGTGACTTAATTTACAGTGCTGAATTATGTAAATCCCCATTCCTTTGGTCCAACTTTTACAACTCCGTATGGCTCGGGCTCTCCATACCCTAAGGTCTCGAGCTCAACGAGGTGAAAAGATATGAAGGCCAATAAGACTGTCATCTGATATGTTACTTATAATTGTGTTTTCTCATTATCTAAAATCTTACAGTCATCTAATCCAATAAAGAGAAATGGTCATCTGCTCGGGTTTCCATTCTAAGATACCATTCCCCAGTTCTATGGTCCATTCATCAGTAGTATAAATTCACTTATTTGCAGTCTTTCGACTCAATATCAAAATGTTTGCTTTCTCAATAGCTTCATGCTTCTGAAAATATGTGAAAAATATGTGAAAAATTACTAAGTTTATCAGAGTCATTAAAGTTACAATTCGTTTATGTTCTATGTTTTAACTCATCCATGTTCACTCGGATCTTGTCACTTCTGAATTGCCCAAAATCGGATGGTTCACACTAGGAGTACAGTTTGACATCGGCTGGCATTCTTTCTTTTACAATAACCTTTCCTTCTTTCTGACAGGAGGTCTTATAATAATATAGTTGTCGACCAGTAAAGTAAGTCAAGCAAGCCAGTTCGGTAGCTGTCCAACGAGCAAAGGCTTCTTTCTTTAGAGTGCTGCCCGCCCCCTTCTTCATTCATTCATTTAGGCCCGACTAGGAGTGGATCCAGGGAACCTGGCTCGGGAACAACTTCTTACTAGTAGGGGCTAATCAAAATAAGAGAGTCCAATCTCTGAAATAGAGCTTAGTCTCTCCCCATAGTAGTATACTAGTAAAAGGCGTAGATTATGACTTGATCCAATAGAGTCAGAACACCTTTATATCTAAAAGAAATGGTGCTCGATGAAACGATCCAGATTCCACACTATGTTGTGGGCTGGGGGAGAGCTGCTCTGCGAAGCTAGGCGTTCAGTGTTCTTATGGAGGAACCATAGAACCCAAGCCATAATAAAGGTTCAATTCCTGTAAGCTAAGGTTCAAGGTTCAATTCCTGTTAGGTAAACAAGCTATCGCTAAATTCCTGTAAGCTAAGGTTCAAGGTTCAATTCCTGTAAGCTAAGGTTGAAGGTTCAATTCCTGTTAGGTAAACAAGCTATGACTACAGTACTAGCACGACATACGTAACATTTGGACATACGTAACATTTGTGATATGTAAGTTGTAATCCCTATGAAGTTGATGATCGAATAATTCGTGTAAGCTAACCTTCAATTCCTGTAAGGTAAGCAACCTGTGACATTGATTAGATGGATACGACTGTATTCGATAGCTTAACTCTATAAGCTAGAACACATACATAAACTCTGTATAAAAAAAGTTAACTGTAACTGTATAGGTTAACTGTCACCACCCTATGGACAGAACTGTAATGTAAGAAATCTGATAAATGAATGGAAAGAACTGTAATGTAAGAAATTTGATAAATGAAAACAATAAAAACAGAACTGTAAGAAGAATGAGTTGTAATTCATATAACTGACTTGAATATATTGGCTACTGTTCTGTGATGTTGTCTTGAAGTTTGCTGAATAGTTTGAAAGCATAAGATGCAACTTCAACAGTGGGTGGACTTCTTTTATAGTTTTGGGGACTTGATTTTAATTGGTGGACATGGATGCACATGGATTGCAATGGCTTCATTTTGAATGTGTGGTATGGATTTAATTTGCTGTGATCTAATGGTTGGGAATTGTTTATTTGTTGATCCATGTGCTTTGATCTGTTTTAATGAGAAATAGAGTGAGTTGGGTGTCATTTATTGCAGTTATTGGGTCTGGGTGTCATTTATTGAACAAAGTGGATTTAATTGTTATTGGGTTGGGTGTCATTTATTGAACAAATTGGATTTAATTGTTGTTGGGTTGGGTGTCATTTATTGAACATAGGGTGTTTAGTTGTTGAACAACACAGCAGTTATGGCTGACATACATTCCTTTTGTTATGTGCAGGTAGGCATATTTATTTGGGATGCAAAGTTGCAGTTCTGATGAGTGGGGGTTGAAGTGACTGCTGTTTTGTACTTCTGGAATAGACCAGTTTGGAAGCCTTTATGGCTCTAGCTGTTTTCTACTTGGGTCAATATGTTTTGCAATATTAAATAGTTAAATACTATTTATGGACAGTTGTGGGCCCAGTCAATATATGGGTGATTTTTGGACATAATTTAAAACTTATTTAAACATAATGTTATTTATTTCTGTTTAAATATTGGTTTCAAAAGTCTTAATCACTGGTGGTTTGGTGGGACCAGTATTATATCAACTACTGGTCCCTGCACAAGAATAGGAATCTCTCCCCTATGTATGAGGTATAAGTTTGTCTGAAATTTTTATGGTGAAGTTAAAATTAAAAAATTAAAAATAAAAATAAAATTAAATAATTATACAAAATATTTAAATAATATTAAATTATTGATAAGAACATCAGAAATTAGAAATTTACAACAATAAAAAGTATTGCAAGTGTTAATGGTGGCTCCCACTTTTCTGTTCAGGAAATCGGGAATGCATTTTACAATGTGTGAGACAGCTGTTAGCACTTAACCGTCTCAGCATCAACTGGGTTCATAAAATTCATTTTTTATTTATTTATTTATTTATGAAATATATAAATTTAATATAAAATATTAAAAGTAAACGTCCGAAAAGCTCCAAAGAGACCCAAATAAAATTGTTAACAACATATGCACATTATCCAACATTTTTAAATTTCAACATCTTAATATTCTATTCTCCTTATAGAAGCAGGTCTTTCTTCTATTGAGAGCCTAGCTATGCTGGTTTCTGATGTACAAGCACAAGCTCAATAACATAGACAATCATAGACTTCCTAAGCTAGCTTTAAATTCCAGCCAAAATCACCTAAGGCTTAACCGAGGATGGCATAAGGACACAAGGGCCTGGTTAAACTATTAGGAGATCAATGAGAATGATGCTTTGCAAAACATAAATAACATTAAAGATATTGTTACTTCTAAGTTCAAAGAAAAATTGTGGTGTGAGAAAGATTTAGCGTCTAAAAGAAAATTAAGTTATTATAAGAAGGTCATCAACCCCACCCTTGAAGATCAAAAGTATCTCTCTATTCTAACTAGCTCAAAAAAGAAAATTAATATAGCAAAGATTAGAACGAATTCTCATGAGCTCCATAGTGAAACTGGCCGCTGGGCAGTTCCTAAAACGCCATGGATGGAAAGGATCTGCCATATTTGTGAGAATAGGAGCATCGAGGATGAAAACCACTTCCTCTTAGAGTGCCCTGCATACAACCACATTAGATCTCAATTTCACAACCTTTGTTACAATACTGACCTTCCTAGCCTTTTACAATGCCAAAATTATAGTGAACTCGGGAGGCTTCTCTCCAAGCTTTTTGAGCATAGGAATAAAATCTTAAATCAAAATAAATAATTTGTCTTTTTAGGTCCGATAGATCATTATTTGGTCTCAGCGGAAGTTAACCATCATCATCATCATTATCCACTTTCAAAAAATAATATAACCATTAATTAAAAAAACAATTAAAATGCTCCTATAGGTACTTGAAAACTGCAATTTCAGTTCATTAATTGATTAACTTTATAGTGACATTATACTATTCGGTATGAAAGTAGCAAAATCAATTGAGAATATAACGTGTCTTCCTCAAATAAATAAAAAACTTAACTCATTTACCCAATTGAATTGATGGAAAACTATAATAATGGATGAATGGAGAGATAATCTAACCCAATGAAATGGTTAGTTGTTTCATTTTAAAATATATTTTTAGTTATTTATTCATTAATTTTAGTTATAAATTGAATAATTTTAATTTATATAATTTCAAAAATAAAAAATTGCTAAATTTAATTAATTGTCAAATAATTATCTATAATAATGATAGAATCACTCTTAACTTGCTAATTTATTTAAAAAAAAAAAAATTAATCTATATTCATTTTAATCTCACATTCATTAAGTTTATAAGAAATATATTTCAATTTCAAAATTGTGAATCTTCAAATTAGCTACTTGCAATAACAGATGAAAAAATTGAGCATTTGAAGTTTTAATCATTATTCTGAAGTTTGATTATTATTTCAAAATTCTATATTTAGAATTAAATAAATCCTAAGATTTAGAGATTTTTAATTACAAATTTTGTGTGCATGTAAATTTTTAGTAAATGAATATTTTTTGTCATCATTAATTTGAATATAACTAAATTTATTGAGTTACTTGTATTTATTTGAATTTTATTATACAAACTTCCTATTTAGAAAAAAAAAAAATAAGCCAAAAAAATCTATTAAAGTTTAGACAAAATTTACCAAAAATATATATTCGAAAACATACAAAATATACACTCAAAACAATATCCTTGCATCAAGGATCTTACGTGGAGTGAGTGAACCAGGAGGTATTGCTAGCAAATGCAATTTTACATTAACATAAAAGAGAGAAATACTGGGAAACGATGTTTGATAAAAAGGTTGATAGTGTTACCCAATATTGAATCAACTAGAGGGGTAATTCTAATTTTTAGGCCATTCTCTACAAAATAGTTGAATTCAAAACCAAATGATGTCCATCATATGCAATAAATCCATGCCATTTGATTATGATTCATCAAAATCTTTGGCTTATGTCAAACTTTGGTTAAGTCAAGCTAACTGTGGTCATCGTTCCTTAAAATATGTTTGAGCACAATACGAGATCTTGGGACCTTATCATTTGCAATCATAGAGACAAATTACAATGCATTCAATCCATCTGCAATGTAGAAATATAATACATATAAAGAAAAGAACATACAAAATGATCCCATGGTTCAGAGTGCTTTGTCTATAAAACTAAAGGAAGGCAAAACGGAAATAAGTTATATATACATATTAATTTTCATACAATAAGCATTCATTAAAAAACAGTGAGAGTAGCTGAAAATTAGACGAAAGCCCTGTAGCATAAAAGCAACCATCACAATTTTAATAGAACAGTAACTGAATATTATTAATCAATTTAATTAAAATATGATATATAAAATACCACACTAGATGTTGTGTTACTATTCTAGTAAAAGTTTGGAAAATTTGTAAACAATCCATAAAATTTATTTAATGATAGAATTATATCCTAAAATGTTTGTTACCATAACTATTTTAATATCAGGTATTCTTACTAGTAATTTTGACTGTGTTGAATGACATATTTTATTATATTGGGAGATGGAAAAAAATTTACAATAGACAAGATAAATTTTTATAGCTTCATATTATGTTTAAATGTATTCTTTTAAGAATAAAAACTAATTATAAAATAGAAATTATAGCAACATATTTGTGTCTATTAGTATTATTTATTGTTTAATATTAATTTAAAGTTAAGTTGATCATGTTGCGCTCCCCGTTAATGGCGGTGTTAATCCAATGCTCCCATGTGTTTCGTCGCATGTGCTTAACACTAGCGATGTGTCTGTTTACTAACACCTGCGGGTTTTGGTGTAACGGCAATCGTGACTCCAACAAGTGGTATCAGAGCCAAAGGTCTCGAGTTCGAAACACACCTGACTCGTGTTGAGGGGGAGATTGTTGCGCTCCCCGTTAATGGCGGTGTTAATCCAACGCTCCCATGTGTTTCGTGGCATGTGCTTAAAACTAGCGATGTGTCTGTTTACTAACACCTGCGGGTTTTGGTGTAACGACAATCATGACTCCAACATATCAAGGCTTACATAACGAGTAATATTATGCAAAAAGAAAATTCACATATAAAATATAATGAAATTAATAATAATCAATGGTTGATACTATTATTAACCTAAATTTTAGTTATATTTTGATATTATGACAACTAATCTAGTTGTAAGTCTAGCAGATGACACACTTTTAGAGTGTTGGATATATAAAACTATTAAATGACATAATATCAATTTTGTGATTGTTATAATTTACAACAATTTCAATTATTGTTAAAGTAACTTATATTTTTATGTTGAGATTTAATGAAATGTATCCTAATAGCCTATCATCTTCATGGTAGAAGCATATATTTATCCCATTAAAGGCATGTCATCAATGTTTTATGTATAAGAAGATGTTAAACAACATGGAAGGCAAGGGTTTTCCTAAAATTGTTTGTAACTCTAACCAAAATCACCATAAACTCAAGTGGAGATTGCATAAGGATGAGCAACCTTGGCTAGACCATTGGGAGATAAAGCAAGAGATAATTTTGCAGAATAAAGATATTATTACATCAAAAATTAATTATTATTAAATAGTGGAGAAATAAAGAGTTAAAAGGTAAAACGAAACTAAGATATTATGTTAAGTAGGTGATCAACTCAAATATAAAAAACTAGAAGTATATAGACTTTGTTTTGAGTAGTGTAAAGAAAGTAAACATTTTTAAAATAAGAACAAACTCTCATGATCTCCATAGCAAATCTGGGTGTAACCGATACAATTCCAAAAACACCATGGGAGAAAAGTGTATGTCACATTTGTAACACTAAGAGCGTTGAATATGAAAAGCACTAAGTTCTCTTAGATTTTCTAGATCATACTCAAATTGGATCTAAATTTTAAAATGTTTGTGACACTACCAACCTTCTTGACCTTTTAACTAAAGAAAAATATGTTGATCTTGAAATGCTTCTCTTAATGCTTTTCATCCGTAGAAATAAAATTCTAAATAATTATGAGTAATCACTATATGCCCTAGAGAGGTCCAAGAGACCATATGCACTCTTGGTGGATGTTAATCATCATCATCATCATCACCATCACCATCACCATCACCATCATATACTATTATAGGAAATTTACACTACTTTATAGTTGACAACATAAAAGTAAATTATGAATTGGGTAACTTATTTTTATTATTTTTATTTTTGTGTTAAAAGCTAAATTGATTGAAGTTTACTTCATTAATAATAGTTTAATGTGCAAGAAATATCTTACTTATAAAATTTAATTACAATGGCATTAATAATGTCCAATATTTATAATTAACTATTTTAACAATCAAAATAAATTATGAATAAGAATAACAATATGGTAGTATAAATTGTTTTTTTAAAATACAAATGGAAGGAGGGTAAATTGATTAAACTAGTTGTTGCAAGTGTTTAATATTTAATCTTGAACTATTTAAATATATTATATTAAAGAGGACATATAATTGATATTCTTTTAAAACTTAGATTGCCTACATTATCTCTATTATAATTAATATTTATATTGTATTAAAACCAAGTTCATTGAGATTCAACTCATGAATAATAAATCACATAAGAAATTTCTTACCTTAAAGCTATTTAAGGATATATAAATATTGTGTTTGTTATTATTGTTAACTATTTTAATTTTGACATTGAGTAACTAATTTGTCTACCTTTAGTATAAAATATCATACTATTACAATGTTGGCACACCTTCAAAGTCTAGAAGAGAAAATATTTTGTAAGTCTACTTGTGTCATTTGATGATAAAAATTATTTTGTTATGAATTAGAACATAATAGAGTCGTACTATAATATTTATATCAAATATAACAAGAAATATTAAGGAAATCTCACTTCAAACTTTATTTTAATTGTTTAGCATTTATTCATCAAGTGTTTAAATGGTTTATATTAAAGTTAATTACTCCAATATTGTTTTAATATAATTGTAGGAATTTACTGCTCACAAACAGATCACAGATCAATACACCAGTATTTTTGATGGAGGGAAACAGTCCACGGCCTAAGCCAGCGCGGCCACTTCAGGCAATTTATTAATAAAAGAATGAAAATTGACATAAGCTTCTCTCATGAACAATTATCCTACAAATGACCCTCCATGCTCTTTAAATAGAGATCATGGACCAATCGGGTGTTAAGCCATGGATCAAGTGTCGGTAATACCGAGGAGAGAATGAACCATTGGATCACTACATATCATGACCGTCAGATTGTAAGTTACAAAAGTACATAGTAAAGAAACACACTTTACTTAATTCTACACTAGACCAAGTTATACTTAACTATTTCTTATGTGTCAGAATATCCTAACATCCCCCCTTAAGAACTTGGCATAGGATTGAAGGATGTACAAATATGACACAATAGGAGAAGGAAGGAGGCATTAGATCCTATCCACCCTTAGTGACAACTTCCTGAACTCCAACCATAAATCGAAATTTAGTAAACTTCGCCTCTGTGAGAGCCTCTGTAAAGATGTCTGCTACTTGATCATCTGTTGAACAATATTGCACTCCAAGAACATGGTCGTGAATGAGCTTTCTGATGAATTGCATGTGCAGTTCAATGTGTTTGCTGTGCTGATGTTGGACTAGATCTTTGCATAGTTGAAAGGCACTTTGATTATCACACCAAAGTGTAGTGGGATGTTGCTGCTGAAATCCAAACTCTGGCGGGATCTGATGAAGCAACAGGGTTTCCTTACGAGCTTTTATGGCACCACAATACTCTGCTTCTACTGAAGAAAGAGAAATGGCACTTTGTTTCTTGCAAGCCCATGTAATAGGTCCTCAACCAAGAGTGAACACATAACCTGCAGTAGACTTCTAATCATCAAGGTCACCATCCCAATCAAAATCAGTGAAACCAACCAATAGAGGAGATGCTTCTGCACTGTAATGAATCCCAAACTGAACTGTACCTCAAACATAATGAAGTATTCTTTTAGCTTATTTCCAATGACTTTCATGTGGGTTTTGCGTAAACCGAGCAATAAGGCCAACATCAAAGGAAATGTCAGGACGAGTATGGGTCAGATACAAAAGTTTTCCTACAAGTTGATGGTAAAAGGTAGCATCAACTTCAGGGGAAGTACAAGTGACTGAAAGTTTGGCTCCAAACTAAAAGGGGGAAGGGGCTGGCTGACAGTCTTCCATGTGAAAATGATGTAGAAGATCACAGGCATACTTGGACTGGGAAAGGGAAATACCTTCCTTGGATTACAAGACTTGAAGACCAAGAAAATAATGCAAGTGTCCTAAGTCTGTCATTTCAAACTTCTTTTCAAGACTGGACTTCACTGGTTTATAAGGTTGGGATCACTACCATTAAGGATAATATCATCAACATAAAGAACAAGAATGATAAGAGACTTTCCCACTTTCTTGGTGTAGACAGTATTGTCAGAATGACACCTAGAAAAGCCAGTTTCTAAAAGAAAGCTATCCATTTTGGCATACCAAGCCCGAGGAGCTTGCTTGAAACCATACAGTGATTTCTTAAGCCGACATACAAGGCTGGAGTTTTTTTGTATAAACCCAATCGGTTGTTCCATATAGATTTCTTCAGGCAAGTCCCCATGCAAGAAGGCAGATTTAACATCCATCTGATGGACTTCCCATTTGAAAGAGGCAGCAAGGGAAAGAACAAGGCAGATAGAGTTCATTTTGGCAACAGGGGATAAGGTTTCAGTATAGTCAATGCCTTCAACTTGTGAAAAACCCTTAGCAACAAGACGAGCTTTATGTTTATCAACTTTTCCATCTGGTCCATACTTGGTTCTGTAAACCCATTTGCATCTAACAAGTTTTCGTCCCTTTGGTAGAGGAACAAGATCCCATGTATCATTTTCCAATAATGAACAATATTCTTCATGCATAGTTGCGTCCCAATCTAGATGGCCTGAAGCTTCTGCAAAGGTGTTAGGATCATAATTCGCTGAAGCTTGAGCTAGTAAATAAGAGGCTCTATCAAACTGAGAACGTGTACGTCGTTGATCTGTAGGATCACCAGAAAGAGCGCTTGCTGCATCCCGAGTAGCACGGACCCATTTTGGAAGCTGAGGAGTTGAAGGAGGATCCTAAGAAGGTGGGGGAGGATTGTCATCCTTGCTTTCATCATCTGAAGAAGAAATATTTTCAAAATTAGAAGAGATAGAAAGAGGTGGCACATCCACCAAACTAGGCTCATAGGCCGATATATTTTTAGCAAACTTTACATCTTTTCTACTGATAACATTTTTGGACTTAAGTGGAATAAGTCTATATCCTTTGACATCTTCAGAATATCCAACAAAAATACATTTTTCACTCTTAGGTTCTAAAGCTTTATGTTTGTCATCTAGAATATGGGCCCATGCGTCACTTCCAAACACACAAAAGTGACTTACATCTGGTTTAATTGAGCTCCATGCTTCTTCTGGAGTGATATTCTTTAAAACCTTAGTAGGACTGCGATTTATTATGTAATTTGCACACTTAATTGCTTCTGCCAAAAATTAAGACTAAGTCCTTTAGATTGAAGAATACAATTAGCCATTTCCTTTAAGGTGTGATTCTTCCTTTCAGCTACACCATTTTGTTGTGGAGTATATGGAACAATATATTGCATTTGAATTCCATTCTCAGTGCAAAAGTTGATGAATTTGTTGTTAACATATTCTCCGTCATTATCAAATCTTAGCTTAAGAATTTGATGTCCATATTATTTTTCAACAAAGGCCTTAAAGGCCAAAAACATGTTAAATACTTCTCTCTTGAGTTTTAAGAAGTATACCCAAGTGCGTCTGGAGAAATCATCAATGAAAGTTAAGAAATACTTGTAGTCAGAGACTGAAACAACTGGAAGTGGACCACATAAATCACTATGCACAAGTTGTAAAGGGGCTAAGGCGTGCCAAGAGGCAAGTTTTTCAAAACTATCTCAATGATGTTTTTCGAGTGCACATCAAGAACAAACACCATCTCTGCAAGATACCATTGGAAGACCTGTCACCATATTTTCTTTACATAGATTCTGAAGGGAGTGATAGTTTAAGTGACCAAATCGCTCATGCCAAAGTTTTCTCACTTCATCATTATGAGCAACAAATACCGAGGGAAGATTTGATGACCCAAATTTGTTAAACTTATACAACCTTGTAGAATCATCAGCAATGCCAGTAGTTAAAATCTGTCTAGGATCTCTTAGGTCCTTAATTACAACATCGTGAGGTGAAAAGTCAACGATTTTACCTTCACCTGAATGAGTTAATTGATATATAGATAGAAGGTTGCAGGATAAGGTTGGAACAAATAATACATCATTAAATTGACCATTATTTATATGAATAGTTCCAGTCCCTACAACACTGAGAGATCTATCATCACCAACATATATATTTTTGGTGTTACAATCATTTAAAGAAGAAAACATGGATTCATTTTTGGCCACGTGATAAGAAGCTCCAGAATCAATGAGCCTCTCATGAGAATTAGAAGAAGAAGATACATTTAGTGCATATTTAGACCAAGATGTTTGAAAACCACATGCAGAAAGTGTTATTCCTGAAGATGAAGTTGAAGTTGAAGAGTGGTCAAAATGAATGTTATGCTTCTTCATTGCTGCTTCCAAGGCTTCCATCTTCTTAAATAATTTGGATTCTAAGTGGCCATCTCGATTACAAAAGTGGCAATGTCCATCAGTCTTCTTCCCTTTGTTTTTATTTGCGTTATCATTTTGTTGAAATGATTTTTCATTTTGAGGCTGAAATTGCTTAGGACCCTTGTTTGGTTTAGGACCATTCTTTTTAGGATACAACTTCTTAGGATTCTTTGCATTTGTTTGTTGTTGGGCGGCTAAGGCTTTCTTAGAAGAGCTTCCAAGATTAAGAAGACCAAGGTGTAAGAGTTTTTCTTGTTCTCTTATTAAATAATCACAAAAGGCATCAAAGGAAGGGGACTTGTAGTTTTGTCCTTAAGAAATGAAGGCTTATCTTGTAGAATGGAAGGTGGAAACAAACACAGAGTAGGCTGGTCCCAATTTAGTAAGAATGGAATAGATAGGGTTGCCATCTTCTTTCTTAACCTTAACACATTCCAAGAGAAGTCTAAGGGTCTTGAACTTGGACAGAAAATCTTCAATGGAAGAAAAATTATTGGGGTCCAATGTGAGCAACTCATTTTCGAGTTGATGGACTCTAACTTCACTTTTAATTCCAAAAACTTTAGTGATCTGTTTCATTGCTTCATTAGGAGTATCAAGTTCTGCGATATGGAATCTAAGGTCTAGAGAAATAGACATCCCTTTCAACCCACGTGCTTGATCTTTCCTATTTTCCCATTTGGCTGCCTTATCTTCATCTTTCAGTTTGGTTTCTTGGCCTGAGGCTATTCTGTAAAGACCTTTACTTCTAAGTAAATACACAATGTAGGACCACCATTGGAAGTAGTTGGTGCTGTCAAGAATAACTTGGCATGGACTTTCCATTTTAACATAAACTAAAGTTGTAGATGTTGAAAATAAGTGTTCCAATGGAAATATCTTGAAAAAATAGCCTGATTAAAAAAAAACGGCTCTGAAAACGGCTTCTGGATGAAGAAGTTATGGCTTTTTGAAGAAAAGTTGTTGAAGATGCCGACGAAGTGCGGGAATGTGCGAAAATGAACGATAATGTTATATTTAAAAAAAAATTCACCCCCTTTCCAAACTTAATCTAATTAGCTCAACAAAAAGAAAGACTTGAACTCAAGAACTCTATTCTCATAAAGTAGCTTTGGACCAAGTGAGCTAGATTAAAATGTTAGTAATTTTTGGAAAAGAGGAAGGATTTTTTTTTTGTAGTCACTGAAGCTTTGGGGTGCATGCTTACTTGAGAAAGCTCTTTTCGCCTACTAAACAAAAAAAACAAAACCCAACACAGACACACAAAAAAAAAAAAAAAAAAAAAACAAACAAACAAACCTTATGACTTGAAGTTAACTTTAGCCGGAAGGTAAATATTTCCCTCAAAGTTTCTGATTTTTTGAGATCACACTAAGGCACGGCGGAAAAGAGCATACGCATGAAAAAAATCCTTCCTTTCTGTTTCTGATTTGCCCAGATTTCACAGAGTTGCAAGGAAAATAGCATACACAGAAATGAAAGGTATAGATCCGGTAATAGAAAAACAAAGAGCTAAATAAACTGAAATAAACAGAGAGAAAATAACTAAAAACTGCAAATAGACATTGTATACCTCCAGATCTTAAAAATGACGTAGCTAGGGCTACTGGAAACCTTTTCGCATGAAACGAAAGGGCTTCCTCACTGGAACAGATGCTCCTAACACAATAGACCAGTCCTCTAGGCCTGAAAGCAGTCAGAAACAGTAGATCTAGGAAACGGCAGTCGGATGCAGTTCTACCGGCTTCAGATTTGGATCACCAACGAGTGCGGCCCTCAACTTGGCTCTGATACCATGTACGAATTTATAAGGTAAGTTCCTCAGATCGAACACCAAAAGACATTTCTCACAAAAAAATCACAAATCTATACACCAGTATTTTTGACTTGGTTAAAACCCTCAAAGAGGGAAACAGTCCATGGCCTGAGCCAACGCGGGCACTTCAGGAAATTTATTAATAAAAGAATGAAAATTTACATAAGCTTCTCTCATGAACGGTTACCCTACAAATGACCCTCCATGCTCTTTAAATAGAGATCATGGACCAATCGGGTGTTAAGCCATAGATCAAGTGTTGGTAATACCGAGGAGAGAATGAACCATTGGATCACTACATATCGTGACCATTGGATTGTAAGTTACAAAAGTAAATAGTAAAGAAACACACTTTACCTAACTCTACACTAGACCAAGTTATACTTAACTGTTTCCTATGTGTCGGAATATCCTAACAATAACAAGTCTAAAAGATATAGTTTTTAAGTGCATTATTGAATCTGACTATGCACATTTGATATAATGAGAATTAATGTTGATTTAAAAAAAAATTGAACTTAAAAGTTGAATGAAGGTGTCATTTAATTCACATAAAGTATCTCACATGATTACATTGAAGTTGAACCAAAATGTGCATATATGTACTTTAAATAATATAAAACTCTTCAAAAAATAGTATGAATAGAATATTTGATGTATAAAAAACATTGAAAATTGTTTCTGAAGTATATTAATCGGTACTTCAAAAGAAAAAATTACATTCATGAATCATCTCCACTTAACCTCAATATATTCTCACAAGTAGAACAAGAACAACTTCTACACCACATTTAGTTATCCTTCTCTTCTTGCAATGTTCTTTTGTTGACATCCATGCTCAAACTATGGTATTAATTAGAATAGAGCCAATTGAATTTGTGTCATCAGGATTTGGTACCCAACAATGTTCTAAAATTTTCTCATTGTATTTCCATGAAATAAGTTTCCACCAATCAACCTTTACATGAAGAGTGTCACTTCATTATCCTTGAAGCTATATGAGGTGGATTTTTCAATCCAAATCATCTCTCCTTTATCCTCATTTCTTAATCTAACTAGCAACATCATTCCTTTCTCAACATCAGTGATAAGATTGAATGTTTCCTTTAGATTGTTGCACTTGCATCCAACATTTACGAGTTGATCTGTCACATTATCAAAATATCCATCCATAACACTTGAGAGTACATGGAATGGATTATGGTCATCATACATAATTTTCCTTGTCTTGGGCCATAAATCCTTAGAAGATGAATCACTTCAATCCATTATTATATGATAATTATAAATTTCATCTAATGTATCAAGAACTCTTTTACAATACTATATTTTTCCATTCTATAACAATTGGTGAATCCTAATTATCAATAGTGTTTTTCCATAATTTTATATATCATCCTATTCCTTCCTTTAGTTCTTTTATGTAAACATCATCCTCTTTGGGATGGAAGAAAGACGTCCTCCCTGTGGGAAGTTTAGGCCAACCTTCATCATCTATATTCCACAAGCGAATTGGTTCTAACCAATAAATAACTTTGATGGATTCTACATATCTTAGTATTGGAACATCATTGAGTACAAAAAATTTGAAGTATTGGACATTAAGATGTTTAAATAGTGCATTTCCCCCCTCCTTGATGTATCCATTAAGGAAAATTTTGAAGTCATACACCTTTTCAATAAGTGTAGGTGGAAATAGTTGCCTTTCTTCAATTGTGCAATATATATCCACCATTCCTGGTAAAGAACATACATATTTAATTTTCAGGTTGGAAGAAATTTCTCCATGTGTTCCATTTATGTCTTCAGCCATCATTTCGAGTAAAGAATATACATATTTACTTTTCAGGTTGGAATAAATTATTCCATAAGTTCCATCTATGTCTTCATGGGTGTTCTCATGGGCAAGAACCCAACCTTAATAGTGATGAAGACACCAAACGCAGATAAAAGTGATAGAAACATGAAAATATAGCGATTATTATTATCACTTGCTACATTGTCCAACTATAACAACAAATGTGGAGGAAGAGGTTTAAAATCAATATTATAATTTTTTTTATCTTCCATGACAATGTTTAGACTTATCCCAAATCCTACATATTTGGAAATTTCTGTCTATCTAGACTTCCACAAAAACACCAAATTCCATTTCATGTAGTGTACTCTCAACCATGTCATCCTCATGGAAAATAACTACTGTTCCTTTCGAAATTCACATGGTTGTTCCTTTGCATTCATGTGCAAGAGGAACCTTCATACATATGATGGCAACCTTATGCTAGGGAAGATTTATGGCATGATGATGATAGTGAGGTTCCAATAGCCAAATCTCATAAGTTTCTGTCGTAGCGGCTATAACCACCCCCCAAAATTTTGCCTTAGCTTCGTTTTGGAGCCTCCCTTCCAATCATCGTATCATCTTGCCTTGCTTTATCAAGTTTACAAGCTTCAGTGTTTTGCTTGCACAAAGACAGCCTCTCGATCACAAGTTGATGCATTCTTCTCACATAAAGATGTAGTTCACCTGGACTTGGTCTAGCTGCAGGCTGAGTATCTTCCCCAAGAAAATTGCGCATTTCTGGAGGGCAACCAGCCTTCCCTCTAGAGATTGTGCAATCCTGTCTAGTAGCCTGTTGGGCTCCAAGATTACGCAATTCTGATAGTCAACACTCACAGTGTAAATTGCACAATTTTTCCCAGCAGGGCTGCTCAGCCTAGAATTTGTGAAAATATGGGCAGCAGTCAGCTGCTCTAACCAGAAATTGCGCAAATATCCTAGGCAGTTAGCCCAGCTCCTAGCCAGAAATGTGCATTTCCTCCAAGCAGTTGAACAGCCTCTTGCATGTGCAGTTGAGTTGACCGGTTCCCTCCAGGACCGAGCAAAATAGACTTGCATGCATGGGATGCTTCTCCCAAGGCAGCATGCAAACAGATCCCTTGTTTCAGGGATCTATGTTTAGCAGTTCAAGGTTACATGCAAGGATCATTTCAGAAACCTCCCACCAAGTGTCGCTTTCCTTAGATTTGTTGCATACGCATCGCAACCTCGATGTTATCAAAACTCATCAATTGGAAGCTGCAAAGCTCATTCCTCACATCAACCTTGCACCTCTGACATCCCACATCACATCTAGGAGCAGTCGGTGCATTCAGCTCAGTTGTTTTGGGGTAAGGCCGCTTCCCATGCCTTGTGTTTTATTTTTGCCGCTTTTTGTGTTTTCTCTTGTATAAGTATTGTTTGCTTCATTTCTTTGAATGCTTGCTGTCATTTCAATGTATATAAGCTTTTCCTAGCACCGTTTCAGTTTTCGTCAACATCTCACTACTATTACATGCATGAAACTGTTTTTTTGGAATGGTCGCCGATTCAACGACTCACCTCACCCACATGCATGTTGTTCCATTTTCTGAATCTGTCATTCACAATTTTCATGCATGATCATTCACCTATTCTTACACTTAGTATCAGCATTCATTTGCCCGTCGGCGACTCCGCCCAACCTTGGCCCAGACTCTGCCTCACTAGACAGCATTGCACAATCCTAAGAGGGAAGGCTCGCTTCCTCTCTAGAAATGGACATTTCTACCTAGCAGTTGTTCCCTAGGCCTGCTTTGCACAATCCTGAGGGACAATGACTGTTGGACAAGAAAATTGCACAATGCAATCACTGAGTCTGCAGCCATTTCCAGCTAAGATTACGCATTGCACAATGCCAACAGTCAACAGCCATACTAAACTATGCATTGCACAGTTCCAGTAGTCAATCAGTCTCCCAGCAGCCCAGACTGTGCCTTGTGCAGTCTTGGCATTCGATCTCATGACGTCCCGACCAAAATTGTGCAACCTTCATGATCAGTCACATAGGTATGTTGCAAGTCAATTCTTAAGTTCAATTTCGTTTTCAACTGACAGATTTCTTGCCATTAGTGTTGCCATGTCTCCAGGTATTTCAGGTGTTCATTTGCCTCTTAGCAGTGTAGGTACAATGGTTTCCAAGAGAGCGGAGTCGAAGACACCGTTCTGAGCACACTTGGAGATGTAGTCGATCAAATGTGTATGAGCTTACCTACTCATGAAGATATCAAGTTGTTCGTACACAAGAACATCAAGATATCACAAAAAGAAGAATCATGAACAACAGTTGAAGGCAGCATACTGAACGTAGCGAATGCAGCGAACACAGTGAAAGCAGCAGATACAATGAATGCAAGAGGAAGGTTGTTGACAACACAGAGGCAGAACAAAGTTGCAAGATCAAGCAGATCCACTGATAATGAAAGAAACTTTGGAGACTCGGGCTATGAGGTGATGGCGTGTCATGAATATCGCACGAAGATAGAGAATGGAACAAAGAAGGAGTTGCATGTGCTGAAGCAACAACTCAAGGAAGAACATGAAGTTACACAGATAGAAGAATGATTTGCAGCATGCACAAGAACAGTAGTGGGTGCAACATGCACTCACGAATGAAACTACACCCATATTAAAGATCCATCCCAGCAGCTCACACGGAGCAGACATGGTAAGCAGTGTTGTTGATCACATGCAAGGGATTCAACAGCATGAATGTCATTGTGCGCACGCATGCAATCCAATCCATTCAACATACTCACCAAGGCGAAGACAAGAAGCAAGTCCAACTAGAGCTGAACATGTACTTCAGCAAGTTGATGCGCATGACCACCAGCACACATTTGTAGATTAGCACGGACACTATGCATTAGTGTGTTGAGGGTTCAGCCACACCCAAGAATATCATGTGCATGTTAGAATATGAATTGTATGAAGGAGTCGAACCAATGCACCGGTTGTAATGGAGGCAAGAGTTCGCTTCAGCAAGATGTCACCATGGGGTGCATGCACACCATCACGGACGACCAAGCTTGGCATCATCTCACCACCTTCTCCATCACAAGCATGTCAAAGAGTTGGTCTCATCATAGTGGACCGAGTTTAAGTGATGTCTTACATGGCTTTCTCAAGCCATGTTGTCTCACATGAATACATGTGCATTGTAATGTAGCGTCATGTCAAGTGTAAGTCAAGTGTCAATAGTTGAATGTAACAGTCATAGAGTAGATGAAGAGTCATGAGGGTAGATGAACTGTCACAAAGGGGAATGTCAAGGGTCACCCCACCCTTTGCTATAAATAGAACCTCATAACTCATTTTATGGTCTTTTGGTCAGCCAAGCTTCTGATAAGACTATCTTGGAAAAAGCTTGGAAAATATTGTAATGCGCCTTAGCTTCTTCACTGCACGGAGCTATTACATCTCTTTGGAGGAGTGTGGCTATAACGTTCCACTTTTGTGGCTAGCAGGTTTACATGGATCTATTGTATGATTGGAACTTACACTTCTTTATATAATAAGAGCCAACATGTTTTCATGTATATGTTGTTATTGTAGTTGGGTTGTTCTGGTTGTTGTAGCGATGTATGTTGTTTAACTTACGTATTTTTGAATGAACTACTTTGTATACAATCATATGAATCTTGTTTCATATGTGTTGCTAGTTTAACCATCACTTTGGATTGTCAGCTGACTTGATTTCCAGCTTGTGATGCATCTTCGCTCGTGTGTTCCCTTCCCAGCTGAATACTGATACAGGTTGCCAAGGGGCACACTTGTCTCAACCACCATGTGTTAGAACCTCTCATACACCTTCCTTGACTCACTGCAGCGGTCACACCCTTGCGACTAACATAATTATATTACTTGCCCCAGTGTGACATCGCGGTCAAGGCTTTGCTTTACAGCCCACTGTTGGGACTCCTACACCAAATGGTCTGAGGTATAATTGGGACTTCTTACTAGGGATATCCCCTTACATGTTGGCGGGTCTAGCACCATCAACATTTTGGCACTAGAAGGAGGGCCAGATGAGAAGTTGAGTCCTCACATCTGTTTTGAATCTCTACAAATCTATCATGACTCACTACCAAGCTTCTCTTCTAGAATGTATGTCTTATGGAAATGATTTCATCATCTCGAAGAATCTGTCAAATAACTTGTCTCATAAAACATTTGGCGGTGGAGGCTATGTAGCCTTGGTTAGGCACGTGGTCGGTGTTGTAAGTTCATGTGAAAGACATGGATTCTTTGAAGAATACATGAGTTGTGTGTTGTTCATCTACACGCTTCGAGGACACCCGATGCACTGGTGTGCCACGCTGCCCAAAAAATCTATTCATTCTCTTGCTCATCTGGTCGTAGAGATAGACCATGCTTTCAATCAGTGCGACTGTAAAGCACTCAACATAGAAATTATGAGATTACGAAAAGCACCTGATGAATCCATGGAACAATTTTACACACCTTTTTGTAATCTTGCATACTGATTCCCAAAAGATGATATTGATTGGGAATTTCTTGATGGAAGATTTGATTATCTTCTTCATATATCTAAACCCCACTCAACACACTTCGATGATGGAGCTATACAATCATAGGCAGGCACAATTGTTGTCACAAGTGACTGTCCGCCTTCACCTCATTAAACAGCTCCACCACCGCGAGTGATGTGAGAGATCATGCATACACCTCTATTGAACTATCACATTCTCCCACCCCACCTGCTCTTGAGATTTGCACAGATTTGACTTGCAATCATGTTGGTTGTCACGTGGAATTTTCCCCTCAACCTCCATCCTCGCGTTTTGTTGATCCTCTGGATTGTACTGTCTTGTGTTCTTCCATTCCAGTCTCCTCACCTGTTGTGAACAAAGATCAAGCTGTCGACGGAGTTGGTGTTCTAAAGCCAACCTGTGCCATCATTCATGATGAGTGTGTGCGGGAATCTAAAGAAGAGCTCATGGTGAAGGATGAATCCCTTCCAGCCACGCCTCATTCGCTTCATCCTGACATCCCTTTTGATTCTGCCACTACTGATTTCCCCTATGAAAACTCATTCCTGAATGCTTCTACTTCTGATCATTCACAGGACACGTCAGATGTCAGTCTGTCATTACAGTGCAGAGAGGACACATCTTCCTCGAAAAATCCATCCAATATGTCATCTATCTTTCTTGAAAACACAGAGGGTGAAAATCTTTGATTCTCTTCTATCCCTCTGCCTGATTCATCAAATCATGAGGATGCCGACAAACATCCTGAATTTTCTAATCTTGTTTGTCGTGATCTATTCACTCCCTCAACCGATCACGATGTTGATTCAATCATTGTTAATCTATCCAAAGCACTGGTCTACAATGATATATCTGTAAATGAAGTGAAACCCCCCAGACTGTCGAGGCACTTCATCCCGAGTTGATGGTTATGTCAGGCCCTCGATGTCCTGAGGTTGGTTTCACTTTCGGTTAGGAAATTGTCGAAACACTCAAGGCTCCTCATCACTCTCTGCTTTGCTTTGAGGATCAACCAAACACCCAAATTTCACTTCCTCCCCTCAAACTACACAATCCCATCGCTCACAAATTGGAGGAATATTACACAGCAAGCACACATGCACAACACAAGTGGTCTACCTCTCTCACATTTTCTTACATGTCACAGTCAAGAGAATGCATACACTTAACATATGCACGCGATGTAGCACAACATCATGGTAGCACCACAAAATGACTATCATGCACTTTCACTCATCTTTGTTCTGTGGTCACTTGTAAGATCAAAGTGTGTTTGTCTTCACTGTTATATCTTTCTTGTTTGTTGGTTCACATAGATGTATTGTTCGTGAGCCATGCCTTCACCAACATGGGTCAACCAATGCATTGGTGGCTACATTGGAAGTATCACTTCAAGTGAGATGACCCATGCACTATTAGCTTAGGAGTAGGAGTAGTGTTTGCTTTTGAGTTCTTTGCTTGCATGCTCGTTTGCTTACTTGCTTTGTTTGTTTATTTGTCTGCTTTCTTGTTTACTTACTTGCTTTGTTTGTTTATTTGTCTACTTGCTTGTTTTCTTGCTTGCTTTTCTATCGCTTTTTCTTCTACTCATGCTTTGCTTTGTTGTTTGTTAGTTCGCTTGTTTCGTTTCATAGGATAGTTTCGCATGAAACCATGTATGTCTCTTGAAGAAAGTTGGGTAAAGTAAAAGAGGCTTTGTGCCGCTATCACTACTTGGTTATCTGTCATCTTTCCTCTGTATGAAGAACTTGTTACTTTTAGTCCATGATACGTCGATGGAAAATACGTACTGTTCGAAGTGAACCTTGGTGAAAACACAATGCTTGCGTGCTAACTAGTGTCACCTACTCTAGTCAGTTGTTTTTGGGTTAACCCTTGTCAGCTCAGTCAAGTAGAGTAAGGTGAGGGGGAAAACCTTAACACGCACATCAGAGGTATAATAAACTACTTCTCTGCTGGAACAACCTCTTCTGCTCTCAAAAAGTTGGGATCCCTTTTCCGCCTCTCAAATGAATAAGTGTTATGCATAGTTACAAAATAAATAAATAAAAGTGAAAAAGTTTGAAAAAAGGAAAAATGAATAAGGCGAAAGAAGATAAAGGCTTCCTGCGCAGAGAGGTGATGCAAGTAACTCCATTGGGGTACTGGCCAGGATCACTGGCAACAGATCCATGCTTGTCTTCCTATGTGACCGCATCGGGGTATTGCCCAGACCTGCTAGTACCAGAGCAACACCAAAGATGAAACTAAGACTCTGACAGCTATACTGCTTGTGCACCAATATACCCCTCAACCCCAATCGAAACAATTGTGTTTCCTTGGCTTGGAATGTGCATCAATCAATCAAGAGCTTGGAAAATGTTACATCTTACAATCAAGCTAATGTGGAAACCAAGAGGAGCTGAGAACCGAACAATACTACTGGAGGTGTTAGACTTTATTTTCACGAATAGGGTCCATTCAGAGAGCTGGAGTTCTACCAGTGTGTCGCCAAGTGTTATAGCAGCTACAACCACCGTCCAAAATTTTGCCTTAGATTCATTTTGGAGCCTCCCTTCCAACCTTCACAATAGCTTGCCTTACCTCGTCAATTTCACAAGATTCAATGTTTTGCTTGCACAAAGGCAGCTTGTCGATCACAGCTTGATGCATTCCTCTCATAGGTTGTTCACCCGGACTTGGTCCAGCTGTAGGCTTAGCAGCTTCCCCAAGAAAATTGCGCATTTTTGGAGGTCAACTAGCCTTCCCTCTAGAAATTGCGCAATCCTATCTCGCAACCTACTGGGCTCCAAGATTGTGCAATTCTTCCAATCAACACTCACAATGGAAATTGGTTAATTTTCCCCAGCAGGGCTACTCAGCCCAAAATTTGTGCAAATCTAGGAAGCGCTAGTTGCTTTGCCCAGAAATTGCTCAAATCTCCTAGGCAGTCAACCTAGCTCCCAGCTAGAAATGCCCATTTCCTTCAAGCAGTTGAATAACCTCTTACATGTGCATCTAAGTTGATTGGTTCCCTCTAGGACCACGAAAAACAGACTTACATGCATGGGCTACTTCTCCCAAGGCAGCATGCAAAAGCATCCCTTGTTTCAAGGATCTATGTTTAGCAATTCGAGGTTACATGCAAGGATCATTTCAGATCCTCCTAGCAAGTGTTGTTTTCCCTAGATTTGTGGCATTTGCGTCACAACCTCGATGTTATCAAAACTCATCAACCAAAAACCGCAGATCTCATTCCTCACATCAACCTAGTAGCTCTGACATGCCACATCACATCTAGGAGTAGTCGCCACATTCAACTCAACTATTTTTGGGTAAGCCCACTTCCTATGCCTTATGTTGCATTTTTGTAGCATTTTGTATTTTCTCTTGTATGAGTATTGTTTGCTTGATTTCTTTGAATGCTTGTTTTCGCTTACATGTATATTATCTTGTCCTAGGAGTGTTTCAGTTTTGTCAACATCTCACTGCTGTCGCATGAATGAAACTATTTTTCGATAACAGTCGTCAATTCGGTGACTCGCCTCACCCACATGCATGTTGGTCAATTTTCTAAATCTTTCATTCACGATTTGCATGCATGATCATTCACTTATTCTTACATTCAGTATCAACATGCATTCGCATTCAGTTTCCCGTCAGTGAAACCACCCAACCTTGGCCCAGACTCTACCTCACTAGACAACATTACGAAATCCTGAGAGGGAAGGCTCTACCTTCCTCTCCAGAAATGCGCATTTTTGCCCAGCAGTTGTTCCCAGGCCTGCTTTGTGTAATCTTGAGGGACAGTGACTGTTGGCCAAGAAAATTATGCAATGCAGTTAGTAGCTAGACTGAATTGTGCATTGCGTAGTTCCAGTAGTCAGTCAGTCTCCCAACAGCCCAGACTATGCCTTGTGCAGTCTTGGCAGTCAGTCTCCTGACCTCCCGGCCGAAATTGTGAAACCTTCATTATGAGTCACATAGGTATGTTTCACGTCAATTCTCAAGTTCATTTCGGCTTTTGACTAATAGATTGCTTGCCATGAGTGTTGCCATGTATCCAGGTATTGCAAGTGTTCATCTGCCTCTCAGCAGTGCAGGTACAATGGTTTCCAAGGGAGCAAAGTCAAAGACACCATTCAGAGCACACTTGCAGAGGTAGTCGATCAAATGTTTATGAGCTTACCTACTCACGAAGATAAAAAGTTGTTTGTAGACAAGAATGTCAAGATATCACAGCAAGCAACATCATGAACAATAGCTGAAGGCATCTTACCAAATGCAGCGAACGCAGAAAATGCAGTGGATACAATGAATACAAAAGGAAGGTTGTTGACAACACAGAGGTGGAACAAAGTTGCAAGATCAAGCAGATCCACTAATAATGAAAGAAACTTTTGAGACTCAGGCTATGAGGTGACGGCCCAACATGAAGATCGCGTGAAGACAGAGAATGGAACAAAGAAGGAGTTGCATGTGTTGAAGCAACAACTCAAGGAAGAACATGAAGTTGCACAGATAGATGAATGAGTTGTAGCAAGAACACGAATAGCAATGGGTGCAACATGAACTCATGAATGACACTGTGCCCGTACAAGTTAACGATCCATCCCAGCAGTTGACACAGAGCAGACATGGTGAGCACTGTTTTTGACCGCATGCAAGGGATTTAGCAACATGCATATCATTGTGCGTACGTATGCAATCTAACCCATTCAACACACTCACCAAGGTGAAGACAAGAAGCAAGTCCAATTGGAGCTAAACATGTACTTCGGCAAGTTGATGCGCATGACTACTAGCACACACTTGAAGATCAACACAGACATTATGCATCAGTGTGTTGTTGGTTGAACTGCACCCAAGAAGATCATGCACATGTTAGTAGACGAGTTGGATGAAGGAGCTAAACCAATGTACCTGTTGCAATGGAGGAAAGAGTTCGCTTTAGCAAGATGTCACCATGGAGTGTATGCACACCATCACGAACAACCAGCTTGGCATCAGCTCACCAACTTCGCCATCCCAAGCATGTCAAAGAGTTGGTCTCATCATAACAAACCAAATGTTAGTGATGTCTTGCATGGCTTTCTCAAGCCATGTTGTCTCACATGAATACATGTGCATTGTAATGTAATGTCATGTCAAGTGTAAATCAAGTGTCAATAGTTGGATGTAACAGTCATAGAGTAGATGAAGAGTCGTGAGGGTAGATGAACTGTCACAAAGGGGAATGTCAAGGGTCACCCCACCCTTTGCTATAAATAAAACCTCATAACTCATTGTATGTGCTTTTGGTCAGCCAAGCTTCTGATAAGACTATCTTGGAAAGAGCTTGGAAAGTATTGTAATGCGCCTTGACTTCTCCACTGCATGGAGCTAGTACATCTCTTTGGAAGAGAAGGTGGATGTGGCTGTAATGTTCCACTGTTGGGGCTAGCAGGTTTACATGGATGCATTGTATGATTGGAACTTACACCTATTTATATAATAAAAGGCAACACGTTTTCATGCATATGTTGTTATTGTAGTTGGACTGTTCCAGTTGCTGTAGCAATGTATGTAGTTTAACTTACGTAGTTGTCTATGAATTGCTTTATATGCAATTATATGAATCTTGTTGCGGATGTGTTATTGGTTTAACCATCACTCTGGATTGTCGCCTGACCTTCTATCTAGCTTGTGATGCATCTTTGCTCGTGTGTTCCCTTCCTAGTTGAGTATTGATATAGGCTACCAAGGGTGTCACACGTCTCCACCCCCATGTGTTAGAAACTCTCATACACCTTCCTTGACTCACTGCAACAGTCACACCAAGTTGCTACTGATAGAGTTATCTTACTTGCCTTTGTGCGACATCGCGGTCAAGGCATTGCTTTATGACCCACTGCTGGGACTCCTACACCAAACGGTCTAAGGTCTAATTAGGACTTTTTACCAGGGAGATCCCCTTACATTTTGGTGGGTCCATCATCGTCAACATTTTGGCACTAGAAGGAGGGCTAGATGACAAGATGAGTCCTCACATCTGTTTTGAATCTCTACACATCTATCATGACTCACTACCGAGATGTTCTTCCGGAATGTATGTCTTATGGAAATGATTTCATCATCTCGAAAAACCTCTCGGATAACTTGTCTCATAAAACATTTGATGGTGGAGGCTACATAGCCTTGGTTAGGCACGCGGTCGGCATTGTAGGCTCATGTGAAAGACATGGATTCTTTGAAGAATACATGAGTTCCACATTCATCTACACGCTTCGAGGGCATCCGATGCACTGGTGTGTCATGTTGCCCATAAAATCTATTCATTCTCTTGCTCATATGGTCGTAGAGATAAATCGTGCTTTCAATCACTACGACCGTAAAGCACTCAACAAAGAAATTCTGAAATTACGAAAAGCACCCGATGAATCCGTGGAACAGTTTTACACACATTTTTGTAACCTGGCTTACCAATTCCTGGAATATGATATTGATTGGGAATTTCTTGATGGAAGATTTGAGTATCTTCTTCACATATTGAACCTCTCTCAGCACACTTCAGTGATGGAGCTGTGCAATCACAGGTAGGAATAGTCGTTGTCACAAGTGATTGTCCGCCTTCACCTCATCAAACAGCTACACCACTGCATAGTGGTGTGGGAGATCATGCACACACCTCTGTTGAACTGTCACACTCTCCCACCCCACATGCTCTTGAAATTTGCACAGATTTGGCTTGCAAGCCTATTGGCTATCACATGGACTTTTCCCCTCAACCTTCGTCCTCGTGTTTTGTTGATCCTCCAGATTGTACTATCTTGTGTTATCCCATTTCCGACTCCTCACCTATTGTGAACGAGGATCAAGCTGTCGATGGAGTTGGTGTTATGCAACCAACCTGCACCATCATTCATGATGAGTGTGTACAGGAATCTAAAGAATCGCCCGTGGTGAAGGATAACTCTCTTCCAGCCACGCTTCATCCACTTCATCCTAACATCCCTTGTGATTCTGCCACTACTGATTTCCCCTGTGAAAACTCATTTCCAGATGCTTCTACTTCCGATCATTCACAGGACACGTCGGATGTCAGTCTGTCATTACAGTGCGGAGAGGACACATCTTCCTCGTAAAATCCTTCCAATTTGTCATTTATCTTTCTTGAAAACATAGAGGGTGAACATCTTTGCTTCTCATCTACCCCTCTACCCAATTCATAAAATCATGAGGATGCCGACAAACATCCTAAATTTTCTGATCTTGGTTGTCGTGATCTATTCACTCCCTCATCTGATCATGATGTTGATTCAACCGTTGTTAATCTGTCCAAGGCACTGGTCTACAATGATCTATCTATCAATGAAGTTGAAACCCCCAGACTGTCGAGGCACTTCAGCTCGAGCTGATGGTTATGTCAGGCCCTCGTTGTCCTGAGGTTGGTTTCACCTATGCTCAAGACATTGTTGAAACACTCAAGGCTCCTCATCACTCTCTGCTTTGCATTAAGGATCAACCAAACACCAAAATTTTGCTTCCTCCACTCGAACTACATGATACCATCGCTCATGCATTGGAGGAATCTGTTGTATCTCTGAGATGATAATGCTCAGTTATCATGCCAGGGCATCTAAGATGTTTGTTTTGGGGGTTTTGTTTTAATTTGGAGGACCAATGAATGAGATAGATTTAAAACAGTGATGCCTAACCTTTTGAATAGTATTAATATTTAAACAGAGGGCTGCTATTAAAATTCACACTGTGATATAGCTTGCATGGTGGTGAGCAGAAATAGAGAGATGCTATGACTATCACAGTCTTCAAATTGAAAATTAATAATCATAAGTAAGAAAACCTTTAAACTATGTTCAGAAGGTTTAACGAAATATGTTTAAGCTTACAAAAGATGTAGAAGAGGAGGAATGAACTGTTATAGAGTTTTGTGAACCCAACGTTTCGGACTACCAAGTGAGTCCATCATCAGGGGATGTGTCAATAGATATTCTCCAGATCTTACAAAAGATGTTGATGATTTTATGATTTAGAGGGAATTAATAAAACTAACAGTTTATATAATTCATTCTCTTTATAGATGATCACTTCATAAGCTTATAAGAATATATGAAACACAATTACTCCTACCTGGTTATCTTTGTAAAACATAAGAATATGAAGAAAACATTATGAAATAAAACTGGAAAAGCTTATAGTAAAAACAAAACTGCATGAATCAGAATTCAAAATCCTTTGCTTTTGTATTAATGATTCAAAAAAGTCATGTACATTTAATGTTTTGAAATGCTTCTTCAAGGGTGCAACCCTTAATAACTCATGAAAGATAGTTATTTATACAATCTTAGAACTGAGAAAATATCTTAAACTATTTTACAAAAATAGATAAATAAAAAATCAGGAATATAAACTGATAGTTGATCTGTCACTATTTTGGTTCTAAGTTGTTGATAACTGTTGCTTGAAAAACTCATAACTATTGAGCTGGTGATGACTGTTGCTAGAAAAAATGAGAATTGTTGAGCTAGAGATGACTATTCCTGAAAATACTAAATACTATTTAATCACACTTTAGTCAAGTAAATCAATTAATTCTTCCCAACGTTTCTTATCTGGGATAGATAACTTAGTTACCCTTCTATAAACTTCATCCATCTCTGTATATTTAGTAAAGGTGGTTTTTACTGGAAATATGTGTCTAATTTCATTCAGAATGAAAAAGGAATCTCTAAGTGCATTCAGCACAACCCTTGGTGTTGTTGCACCTCTTATGTTTGAAACTGAAGTTGGATCGGTACCCACCTCTGTAAGCTTTCGAACATAATCTTCAATGGGCATTAATTTGTCATTTATCACTAACATAGAGGGCAAACCTTGGTTGGTCAAGGGTTCTAACCTACTGAAAAATATTTGAACTATAGTACTCACACTGCTACACTTTTCCTCCAACTGAAGGATGAGGTTTTTCTTGGTAATGATCTTATTTACTTCCAGTATAGTTGTTGTCTTGTCATTTATACCCAATTCTTCAAGCTCATAGTTGTCTTTAGAATTGAGGAACTTGATTATTTCAAAAGAAATTTCTGGCATGTCCTCAAGCTCTTTAGAAATAATTTCAACAGCTTCCTGAGCTTTCTCCAACAGGTATTTTTGATCAAAGATTATCTTGATATAGGACCAAATATCCTTGACTGATTCAATAATTTCTTGCCATAGAATTTCCTTTGCCAAACCTAGTTTGTTTCCAAGGTAGGACTCTTTGATTTCCTCATGCAAAACTTCAATTTGACTTTTTTTCCTCTGCAACTCGGTTGCATGTGAACTATCTGCAACTGTCTTCGTATGTCTTAATTCCTTGAGTTCATCCTGCAACTTCTTCATTTCAACTGTCTGAATGGACAGATTTTGAACAGCTTCTACAAGTTGGTCAGCTCCTTCTGTTGTACCTGTAGTTGATGTTGTTCCTGAAGTAGAAACTCTGGTTATTGAGACTACTGAAAGAGGAACTACATCCATTGGAATTTGAGCCTTCTTGACAACGTCTTCTTTCTCTTTGACCAATTTTTCCATTTTCTCCTCCATCTTTTTTATTTGCAGATTTTGTTCCATGATGAGCTTCATCATGTCAGATTTCTGAGTCTCAATTTCTTCAATCTCCTTGGTCATTGGATCCTCAGAAGCTGGCAGTTTAAGCTACTTCCTTAATGCTGAGAGCTCAGCATTTTTCTTCTTAACAAGTTCTTCTGCTGCATTTATGTTTGATGGATCATGTCCCATCTTTAGCACCAAATCTTCCAAGGATTTTCTCTTGGTGTCCTTTTCCAATGAGGAAACTTTTTCCAACTTGAGTTGTGACTGTGTATTGGCCAAGGTGACCTGCAACTTTGACAAACTCATGGTAGTATGAGTTAAAGTGGAAGAAATCATATGTCTAGTTTGTTTGTGCATCTCAATTTGATCATTTGAATACACATATTTTACATTAAACTGAAATGAGGATTGCTTATGATAATGTGCATGAGTCCTGGGCTGTGGAATTTGAGCTTGCAGGAAAGCCATCTGCATTTTTCCCTTCTCAGAGTCAAAGACTGAAATAAGTCTATCTTGAGAGCTGGAGGAATGTTTCTAGAATTGGGTATAGGTGTTCAATTTCAATTCTCCATTATTCTTTTTAATCTCACTGAAAACATGAAATATGTCCTCCTCCTTGTCATTCTAAATACTTCCACTAGTCTAAATTACCTCTTGTTCATGAGAAGTAGTGGAATGAGTTGGGGACTGGGTAGACTGTCCACTAGATTGTGTATAGATCACAGTCTCTCCAAGTCCATCAAATGTTGTTTTTTGAGACTCATTTGTTGCTCCAACAATCACAAAGATCCTAGGTATCTTCTTTATATGCAGAATCTTAAAGCCCTGGCTTGCTGCTTTAGTTGTAGGGGATGACTGTTCTTCCCTTCCTCTTTTAGCTGTATTTTCTCATCCAAGTGGAGTTTGCACATTTGAAGTAGAAACTACCTGCCCTTCAGCTTCTTGAAGGGTGTTCTGTTTCCATTCCAACTGATTTTTGTACTGCTCTATTTCAGGTTTGGTTGTGTGGTGATATGTAGTAAACTTATTTTCAACCTTGAGTTTAGAAATCACTCCCACTAGGTCATAAGACCAAGTGAAACTGAGACCAAACTTCATTTCCTTTAATAACCTGTCTGCTTCTTCTCCTGCTACTCTAGTGTTGCAGATGAATGGACTGACCTGAGCTTTTAGCTTGAATTGTGATTTCTTCTTTGCTGCCACAAAGTGTACTTCATCTGCACTTAACTTTTGCCTAATATATTCCAATGCAAAGATTCTGATGGAGAGGTACTTGGGAAGTTTGTAGGGTGGAAGCTCACAACCATTAACCCCTATATCTATAAAGTTTTGGTAAAGATACCAATCTCCTATTGTGGCTTGATCAACTGGATGCAACACTTTCACAATTTCATCACTGATTCTTGGCATTGGAGTGTTGCTCATAAGACTAATATCTGGATGAATAAACAATTCTACGAACTGTTTATATGTAAATTCTTCTTTCTCATTCATTCCCATTGAAGCCCAAAAGATCAATGATTGTTGGTTGCCTTCCTCATCTAGCTTCTGTAAGGTGAATGGAAATTTGTCTCCCTGAAAATATATAAAAAGGTATACAAATATTGAATCATACTTGAAATACTTCTTCAGTGTTAAACTGGACAAATTTCTCATGTATGGTTTTAGCTAGGAATTGGCTAAAGCTATAGAGAATAATGAGTTTGGAATCAACATAAAATATTGACAAGAAACCTACAATAGCTTCATTAACATATTGATCATAATTTTAACCAAGTAGATAGGACAAAATAGTGGTGATTTGCTTGGTTCTGTCAGGAAATATGGATGAATCATAGGGAGGTTTTCTTTTAGGCATAGTACTATCTATTGCTAGGAAACGTTTAAGAGTCTGGGACCTTTAGTAAAATCTTGTTTTTGATAAGCTTCTATCAGGCTTCCATGAGAAAAGGATGGGTTGGTGTAATAGCTGGAGCTTACAACATCTTTTCAATGGACTCAACATTGATGAAACAGAGGATTTCTCCTGTGGTGAAATTATTTCTCCTTGAGTGGGATCATAGGACTCACGGAATTTCCTGAAAAATTCAGGTGCTCTATGTATCTGAGAGAAAATGTAGTGAGGAAGGAGGGAATCCCATAGTCCTATTTCATTTGTATGTTCAATTAATTGATCCTCCATCCAGCAGTAAATTTCATATAAATCAAATTGAGAAGAAGTCTCAATGATTTTACAATCTCTGTCGACCAGGGGAGTATGATGGAAGTTAACTTGCGGATGAATAAGAGGATTTGGGATTTTTGCAATTTCTTTTCCCTTAGGAGGCATCTTATCAAATGAATTGTAGACTGAAAGTGATGGAAATGGAAAAAATCGGTCTAAAACTGAGTGGTAACAGTAAAAATAGTATGACTGAAAAGAGACAAGTGGACCTGGATGTCAGCTTTCTTCTGAATAGGACAAAGTAATTGCTTAAGTGTTGAACTGTTGCTGAGCTGTAAGGAGGAAATCTTCAGTGATCAATTTAGTTATAGAAATGCACTGTGTAACAATTTTCATGAAGGAAAAGGGCTTATAATGGAAAAAATGGAGCGGGATTGTTTAATGAACGGCTAAATATTAATTAATTATCCAACGGGATTAATAAATGGGTCTATGGGGCATAAATTCACAGGAGTGAGAATTGAATGAATAACGGATAGGTGGCAGCTAATTGGACAGAGGAAGTGACATGGAGCGAATGAGGACAGTGACGTTGGAGCGGTGGTAAACAGTCAAATGTAAACTGCGTTCGGGAGCAACTTGAGATGGTAAGTTGTTTCGGGATTTTAAGTCCCAAAAGACTAGGATGGGGAAATGCAGTTTTGGAGGGCGGTTTCAGAAACTACCCACTTCATACCCCCCCCCCCCCCCCCCCCCACCGATAAAGCTAGGATGACAAATGCGGGTCGAGGAGTGATGTGGGCCATTTAATCTCAGGGGAGTGTGCGGGATGTAAGGAAAGATGAAAAGGATTTAATATTGTGAAGCGGAAAGTGATGGTGGGGTCAAGATTTATGGCGGATGTGACAATTTGGTATTGTGGGTGAATGAATGAACGAAGTTAGGATATTCATAAAATTACATTGATACTTAGGCTTATGGTTAATTAAAGCCCATACCATATGCACATTTTTGCAATGTTATAACTTAGGATAAAATACTTCGATGCTCCAATTGTATTCCATTTGTCTACCGACCCATATCTTTCCTAACATTTTCTCACTTAGTTCTCCGAATGCATTTAAACTAGCAACTCAATATTTTCCTTTTAATGACTAATTTACTTCTATCCCTTATTTCCTCCATTGGCTCAGATTAAACTGTTGAGCCAATTTTATTTGCTACCTATTGACAAACAATTTAAATCAAATACAGTCATGATTAAACTGTACAATTGGATTGTATGAACTAGTGTGTCATTTAAACAACCTGCACACAAACTTTATTTGCAAAAATAAAATTGACTAAGAGTAGTGGCATTTGGATTTGCAACACTTTCAGAGTTTATTATCTTAGCTTTTCTTTCTAGCCTAACATTTTATTTTTGCCTCCGTTTTTAGGGCATCTATTCTAACATTTTATTTGTTAAATCTTCTCTGTTGAATCTCTATTGAACGGTCACCCCCTATTTGGTATCAGAGCCACACCCTGGTCCTTGGAAGAAATACATTCTATAGACAGAGCCTGAAGTTAGCCAGGTAGCCTTTGAAAAGCATCTTGTTTACTAGTGCTGAGTAAATAAAAGCTGCTTCAATCAATCTCTGGAATAGAATTGTAAAAGTTCAACATGGCCAACTTTCTGAGATCCTTCTATACAATTGATAAAAATTTTGTATCTGAAGTAGAAAATAGATCTCTTGAGTCAGAAATAGATGAACATGAGAAAGTCGAAGACCCGGAGAACTGGAACCCTCCTAAATTAAACACAAAAGAAATTTATCCAGTCCCAATTATGTTCAAATGAACAAAGAAGGCCTATTTCAAAGAAGTTGAACTGAAAGTCAGAATAAAAGGTCCATCTGTACAAATCATAGGTTTAAATTTGTTTTCCGAAGAAGAAATTAGAAAATTCATAAAATGGGCGGCTGAAAAGAAATTTTTTTATTTGCACTTTGGGGGAATTAGAATCGGATTAGCCCCATTGTTTCGCCATGGTCTAAACACTCCATGTATAGCAGAACTTTTTGATACAAGGCACAATCTGTATGATCATGCCCATATAGGAAACATACAAGGAAACCTTTCCTTGGGATGTCAACATGGAACAATCTACCCTGATTATGCAATCAGTTTAACAGATGTCCATCTCAAAGATTGTTGGAAAGCCTTGATAGGAGTGCAAGGTCTGTCTATGGTTGATGATAATGAATATTTGTCGGTAATAATCCAGATCTCTTTTCAGTTAACAAATACTATACATATTAAGTTAAAGCAGCCCGTGTTGAAGGATTGTGTGGCAGTAGGAGTAGGCAATGCACAGATTGAAGGAGTTCATTATGATAAGGAAGCCTTGCCTAATGACTGGTACATTCAATACAAGTCTCTGGCCGCAGAAACCTCAAACAATATGAGCAGAAGAATGCATGTCTCTGATGGTTGTGTTAAAATCATACCTAACCAGCCCAGAATACCATGACCCATAGTCTTGCCAGAAAAACATGTGTTACCAGCCGTCTCAGAAAATGAACCAATTCCTGTTAGTGGAAGAAGATCTTTCTATCGCCATATCCCCATACCAGAAGAACCTAGTTCTTCCACCAGTACACTGCTGTCTACCAATTAGTTGTATATACCAGAAGAAAAGCCATTTTTTGCCGTGAATAAGATGTTTAGAACTTATGTAAATACTTTCCCGCCAGTAGAGGAATTTCATTATGCAAATCATAGATATGTAAAAGGAGGAAAATGGCCACCCAAAACAAAGTTTTGTGCCTCTTCATCCAATACCAGACAACCACCCACAAGAGCTGACTGTGCCCCATTGCTAGAACATAATTCACAAAATCCAAATGACTTGGACCAAGTATATCAGATAGGGAACTATCTAACCACTTGGTGTGCTCATGCCGAAGATGTTCTAGATGATCTAGGAAAACAAGCTGATCTGATAAATGCAAATCTAAAATTTTTATATGATAAGCAACAATCAGAGAAGCAAGAAAATGAAGAGAGGAGAAAAAGGAGACAAAAAAAAAAGGCCAAAGAAATCCCAAAACTTCATATAGATATGTCTGCTCCCAATTATTGGGATCTAGAGGAAGAAGAAGAGGAAGAAAAGGGAGAAACAACTGCAAACAGTGCAGGAGAAGGTACTTCCCAAAACACTGGAAAATTAACCAGTGAGTCAAGGACATTTAAAGCTGATAAACCTTTTGAGTCCAAGAAGGAAGTCATGACTCTTGAGAAAGCTGCCTCTAAATTCCCATCTTTCATTCTGTCATCTATACATAATCAGAATAAGGCACATATTTTGAAAGAAGTAAATAAATATCCTCGAGTTGAAGAAGACCTGTATGCAGCTAATACTAGTGGCTATATCCTAGATCTAGATAATTCTTCAAACCCTGGAGAATCAATCCGGATTTGGATAGGAGAATTATATCAAATGCAGGTTACTACAAAATTGGATAATATGTCCATCATGGTCCTAGCAGAGAAAAGAATGACTGGAATAGTCTATGATTGGTGGATGGGACCATCAGAAGAAAAAAGAAGAGCCGTCATGGATGTCGGACTGAGCACACTGGAACTTTTGTTGAAAACACAGTTCGTGCCAGAACCAGTAGATGAGAAAAAGCAAATCATAACTGATCTTAGCCGAATGGAATTAAAAGATCTGAAATAGCTTGATCAATTCAGTAAGGATTTCATGGCCAAGGTATTTAAAGCTAATCTCTCAAATGATGTAGCTCAGAAAATTTCATTTTTGTCAAAATTACCAGGCAATCTAGGAGACCTCGTTATGAAAGATCTAGATGTATAAAGAAAAATACTAGATCAGATTTATTGGGTTAATCTTCTGTTCAGGGTTACAGAAAAAGTTAAATACTTATGTTGGCAGAAGAAAGTGCACGACATCACACCCAGTTTTGATGTTTGCAAAATAATGCTACCATGGACACCTTTCAGGAAAAAGAAGAAAAAAAAAAAGGTATGGTAGATTCAAACCCAAGAGAGTGTCAAATCCAAGAAAGCCTTTTAGAAAATATAAATTTTTGAAGAAAAGAACAAAACCCAGAAACAACAACTGTTGTTTCATTTGTAAAAAAGAAGGGCATTTTGCAAGAAAGTGTCCCCAGAATTCATCCAGTAAATTAAAAGCATGTATAGATATAGAAGAATTTCAGGATGATTGGTCAGTTGTAGATTCGGAAGATGATGTTTCAGATGTATATATATTAACTGAAATATCAGATGCAGAAGAAGAAGAAAATGTACAGAAAATGAATTTTTGTCCGTCATGTTCTGATGATGAATTCTCAGAAGAAAATCATTACAGTGAAGAGGAGAGTGACACTGATTATGAAGTCACAAGTGAGACATCAGAAGACTCAGATGATGAATCTGCAAATGTAGTATCATTATCAGTCAAACAAGGTAAGCAACCTGTGCCACCTTTGCCAAAAATAAATGCTTTTTGTCCATTTGAAAAAAGAACAATAGTGTCAACAAGTCTTCCACAACCAGAGATTAAAAGAACAGAAGAGAATACATTGTTGAAAAAGATAGTCAAAACCAATAGCCTTATCTATATCCCGGTACAGGTACAGGTAAAGAATGAATGGATATCTGTAGATGCATTTGTAGATACCAGTGGTTCAAATAATTTGGCTAGACCATCTTTATTCAAATCTCTGTGGAAACCACTAAAAAATATTTTGGTTTCAGAAACAATTGGAGGATCTGTTAGCTTAACCCATTATGTAGACAACATTTCTTTGAAATTTGGGGGGAGTATTGTGAAGATTTCTGCAATTCAGCATTTTGATCCCTCAACTAGTTTAATGTTGGGAATGCCATTTCTAAATTTTGTGCTTCCAGTAACAATCAGCCAGGATAAGCTGATTATCAATTTGAAAAAGAAAGCTATTTTTGTTCCTAGATTATTTATTGCAAATTCAGAAGCTAGGCATGAAAATAGCCAGAAAAGGATAGGAGCCAAAAAACCACAGAAGGATTCTAATGATTGGCAGGAAGTCTTGTAATTTTATGAAAAAAGAGCAGAATCGAAAACAAAACAATTGGCATGTATTGATCCCAATTGGTCTACAGAACAAGGTGATATCCATCAAAGACTTCTAAAGAGTTGCTCAAAAATCCCACGGTAGTTTTGGGAAACAGAGAGCCCAATGCAAGAAATCATAACCTTGCATGACAATGGAGTAAAAGGTAAAATGATTCCCTGCACCCCTTCAGATGAGCAGGAAATTAAGAAGCAGATACAAGAACTGCTACAGATGCAGTTCATTGAGTCGAGTGAGTCTCATTATGCTTGCTCAACCTTCCTTTTTAGGAATCACTCT
Source organism: Pinus tabuliformis (assembly GCA_031772625.1). Lineage (NCBI taxonomy): Eukaryota > Viridiplantae > Streptophyta > Pinopsida > Pinales > Pinaceae > Pinus > Pinus tabuliformis. The sequence goes on along the minus strand of CM062809.1, from coordinate 1,303,558,521 downwards.
GAGATAGTCAGGGGTAAACCAAGAATGGTGATAAACTATAAACCCCTTAATGCCATCACTCAGAGATTTAATTATCCATTGCCAAGGCCTGAGACCATCATGTAAAAAATCCAGCATAGCAAGGTGTTCAGTAAGTTTGATATGAAGTCAGGGTATTATCAGATTCAGATCCAGCCTTAAGACCGGCATAAAACCGCTTTCATTTTTCCAGCCAGGTTTTACCAGTGGAAGGTCGTTCCTTTCGGTTTGAAAAACACCCCTGCATTCTTCCAGCGAAGAATGGATTTTATTTTTGCAAAATATGATTTCATTGTAACATACATAGATGATATTCTTATTCATAGTCCAGATGTACATACTCATCTAGAACACTTAGAAATCTTTCTGAAAGAAGTTCAACAACACGGTATAGTCCTGTCAGAAAGAAAAATGTCTCTATTTCAAGATAGTATTGATTTTCTGGGAATTAATGTTGTCAATGGTGCAATCCAGATGCAACCTCATGTTTTAACAAAATTGACACAGTTTCCTGATGAATTGAAGGACACCAAGACGATTCAAGGATTCTTGGGAGTTTTGAATTATCTTCACAAGTATATTCCAAATTTGACAGAGAAGACAATGTCGATCAGAAGAAATCTCAAACAGGGATGGTCATAAGAAGCAACAGAAGTTGTTAAACGACTAAAAGAAAAATGTCAACACCTGCCAAAGCTTCAACCACCAGGTGATGGTTTACTCATTCTTCAAACTGACGCTTCTTTAGATTTTTGGGCAGTTGTTCTATTAGAACAAAGAAAGAACAGTGAAGGTAAAATTGAAGAAAACCTTTGTGCATATGCTTCTGGTGAATTCACACCTAGCCAGAAGAATTATTTCATAGCCGAGAAGGAAACATTGGCTATATTCAACGGGATACAGCGATTTGAGGTATATCTTGCTCCCGTAAAAAATTTAATCAGAACAGATTCCAGGAATTTCAAATATTTTCTATCTGCCAAAATATCAAGACAAATTGCTAAAGGAAGAATCCTAGCTTGGCAGATCTGGTTCCAACAATTTGGATTTGAAGTCGAGTGGATCCCTGGAAATTCTAATTTTTTGACAGACTCACTAACCAGAGACATGAATAAGGCATTCATAACTTGTACAGGTTCATGCTTTGATATTCCAGGAAAAAGTTCAAAAGATGATAATTTTGCTACTTTTGTAGATAGATTTAGAATTTTTTAAAGTCATGCAGTTCATCTTGCAGAAGAAATAAAAAAGGTGGTAGGAATGAGGTTGAGAAGAAATACTTGGATAAGAAAATGTCAAGCATGGCAGTCCAAGAATATAGGTGTCTCTCTGGGCCTAGATGACACATTGGTAAAAGTATTTCCTTTGCCAAATATGAAGGTAAAACTCTTTTTCAGGAGTTTATCTGATTTATGGTCTAGTGTATACACTGATGAAATGATATGGACACTCAAAGTTCTAAATTATTATCAGATCATTGGAGGAATTGATTTTTCTCTTAGTATTTATACAGGAGCAAATCTCTTGGACCTTGAAGATATTCCTATCAAATCCGAATTGGAAAAATTTATTGTGTCTTTAAATATTCCTGATATCTTTGAAGAATTGGAAGCCTCTTTCTTGCAGAGATATGATGAGAATTATGCAGTTAGCGACACTTTCCCTCAATATGAAATATTTGAAGGATTTGCTGATTAGGAAATCAGAGGAGGTTTATGCAGAAAAACGCTAACGACCAGCGTATCCCAGTGCATTCAAAGGACATTGCAGTATCTCAGAACTTTCTCATATCCTTGGGATTTTCACAGTTTAAGATTGAGAGAAAGCATTGATCCTAATCCATTCGCACAGGTATTTAGCCATGAAAGAATCAGAGAAATAGAAACCAGTAACAATCAAGAAATGATCAAGCAGCATGCCGACTGGTTTCATGAATTCGGCAACCTAAAGTTGATAGAAAAACTCCAGATTCTAAACAAAATGGATGACTTACAAGGAGAACCTAAAGCTTTAAAATTTGTAATTAATCAAAAGGCTTTAGTCACCATAATTGCTAGATCTCCTAATTGGAATAATAATGTCATTCATATTATCAACCTAATGATCTCAAAAAGAATCTTCACTTCAATCATTTTTGAACAAGGATGGCAGCATAAAGACTTTATGAGTGACAATTGCAGATCATGGGTTCAACATGCCATAGAAAGTTCCACAAACATGTTTCAGATTTTTAAGTGGGAACTATTAGACGGCATCGAGCTGGCAGTTCAGATATCACCAGTCAGGAATGTCTATAAAGATTCTTTTCTAGACATAGAGATAAGTGCTTTACCTTTTCTTAACAAGTGGGAGAAACAAGAAGCCATGTAGACGCCTCAGAAACCGGGCCTCCACAAGATAAATACGAATACGGAAAAGGGAGAATCTTCAAAAGCAGCATCTCGAAGGACAATAATGTTAGATAAAGATGATAAAAGAAAAGATGAGCTGACAGATGCCCAGGACCTAGAAGCCGATGTCGACGAAGAATATAATCGATTGATGGACCGCCACTATCAAAGAATACTCGATGAGTACAAGCCATCTCCAGATTATTCAGATCATGACGATTCGGATAGAAGTCCGATGGGACCGTGGTAGAATCTTTTGCTAGCAATGTGATAATATGGTCACATGTTGTAGCAGGAATCTTTGTACTGGAAAGATTGAGTAGACATTGTCGGTGAAAGAAATACCGACAAGACCCTCAATAATTTCCTTTTTACGTCATTTCTTAGATAGGATTAGATTCGTTAGAACTCTATATAAGAAAGGGTCTGCAAATATTCAAGGCATCGCTTGACGGAGAATTGCTTGACAGAGAATTTCTTGAGAGAACTCTAAGACTTCTTGTAATAAGATTTATGTATTATAATTGTTTTTATTAATATCGAAGCCTACTGGGCCACCTGTCTGAGGTCAGTTCCTGTATCCAAAAGAACCTTGAGTTGTAAGGCATTGGAGTTTTGAAGACCCGTGGAGAGAGGTCGTGTTGCTCACGCATGATTGGTTGAGGATGGTTGCTAGACTCAGATCTGCTGTTTAGAAAGCTTCGACCTTAATTAAAAGTAAGTTCGAATACACCAAAGCTTCATCTGAATATATGTATGTCTTGTTAAATCTTCTCTGTTGAACGGTCACCCCCTATTTATATGGAGCTATCCATCAAAATATCCCTAACATTATTTTATTTTAAATTCTTTTTGTCCATGTCCTAACTTAACATTTTTTTGAAATATATTTTCATTTTTTGACTAATTGATACTAACTTACCAAAACCAAAAAATGCTACAACAGAATCTTACACAGCAAGCACACATGCACAACATAAGTGGTCTACCTTTCTCACGTTTGCTTTCATGTCGCGGTCAAGAGAACGCATACACTTAACATCTGCATGCGATGTAGTACAACATCATGGTAGCACCACAAAATGCATGTCATGCACTTTCACTCATCTTTGTTCTGTGGTCACTTGTAAGCTTAGAGTGTGTTTGTCTTCACTGTTATACCTTTCTTGTTTTCTGGTTCGCACAACTATCATGTTCGCGAACCATGCCTTCACCAACAAGGGTCAACCAATGCGTCAGTAACTATATTGGAAGTATCACTTCACGTGAGATGACCCATGCACTGTTAACTTTAGAGGAGTAGTGTTTGCTTTTGAGTTCTTTGCTTGCATGCTTGTTTGCTTACTTGCTTTGTTTGTTTGTTTGTTTTCTTTCTTGTTTGCTTACTTGCTTTGCTTTCACTTTTACTTCTGCTCTTGCTTTGCTTTGTTGTTTGTTAGTTTGCTTGTTTCGTTTCATAGGATAGTTTCACATGAAACCATGTATGACTCTTGAAGCAAATTTAGGAAAGTACAAGAGGCCGTGTTCTACTATCACTACTTGGTTATCTGTCATCCTGCCTCTATATGAAGAACTTGTTACTTTCAGTCCATGATACGTCGATGGAAAGTACATACTGTTTGAAGTGAACCTTGGTGAAAACACCATGCTTGCGCACTAACTAGTGTCACCTACTCTAGACGGTTGTTTTTGGGTTAACCCTTGTTAGCTCAATCAAGTAGAATAAGGTGAGGGGGGAAACCTTAACAGGCACGTCAAAGGTATAATAAACTACTTCTCTGCTAGAACAACATCTTCTTCTCTCAATAAGTCGGGATCCATTTTCTACCTCTGAAATGAATAAGTGCTATGCACAGTTACAAAATAAATAAATAAAAGTGAAAAAATTTGAAAAAATGAAAAATGAATAACGCAAAAGAAGAGAAAGGCTTCCTGTGCAAAGAGGAGATGCAAGTAACTCCGCCAGGGTACTAACCAGTCTCACTGGAAGTAGATCCATGCTTGTGTTCCTTTGTGACTCCATTGAGGTACTGTCCAAGCCTGCTGACAGTGGATCAACACGAGAGATGAAACTAAGACTCTGACGGCTATACTCCTTGTGCACCAATATACCCCTCAACCCCAATCGAAACAACTGTGTTGCCTTGGCTTGGAATATGTGTCAATTGATCAAGAGCTTGGCAAATGCTACATCTTACAATCAAGCTAGTGTGGAAACTATTGTTCCTCTGAGATAGTAGTAGGTCAGCTACCAATGCCAGAGCATCTAAAATAATTGTTTTGGGGTTTTTGGTTTTAGTTTTTGGAAGACCAATGAAAGAAGACAGATTTAGAATTGAAATACTTAATCCTTTGGATAATATTAAAATATCAGCAAAGCGCTGCTATAAAGCTTTACACAGTGATATAGATCAAATAGTGGTGAGTGGAAAACAAAAATTAATATGATTATCACAGTTTCCAGACTGTAAAACAGAACAATCATAAGTATGAAAACCTTCTAAACTACGTTCAAAAGATTCAAGGCAGTATACTTAAGCTTACAAAAGATGCTGATGACTTATTGATTAGAGGGGATTAGCTAAATAGACAGTCCATCAATCCATTCTCTTAATAGATGATCACTTCAGGAGCTTATAGGAATAAATTGTGACATAATTGTTCCTACCTAGATATCTCTATAAGTCATAAGCATATGAAGAAAACATAATGATGATAACTGGAAAAACCTACAGGATAACACAAATTGTGTAAGATCAAATTCAGTATCCTCTACTTTGTATTAAGGTTCCAGAAAAGCTGAGTACATCAAGTGTCCAGAAAAGCTTCCTTCAAAGGTGCAACCAGGTTCAAAATGGAATGAACAGACATGACTTAACAAGCAGTGAGCAATAAACCACAAACAATGAACCCTTTTACAACTCGAGAAACGAATTATTTATACAATAATTAAACTATGAAAATATCCCTAAATTGATTAAGATTTATTCTAGGAAATGAAAGATCTTTATTGCAAGAAGATAGGTGCAGTTGTTTGAACTGCTTCTTGCTGTGCCCTTTATTCAGGTTGTGCTAGCTTTGTTGTATGATATTTTTCCTTTTATGCTGCTTTGATCGTTTGTATCCTCCACGCTAGCCTATTGCTTCATTTAATCTTTTATCTGATATTGTTTAAACTCTGTTTAATATGCTTTGACCCGACTGAGTAACCTTTACTGTGCTTCAGGTTTTTACTGTGCTTTTCAACAGTAAAATCTTCATATTTGTCTTCAAACTGTTATGCAAGATTTTTCTTTATAAGCCTGGAACTGGAGTTTCTCCTCCAAAACACAGAAATCGTTAAGAAAATACAGGTGACAGAGAAGGTCATCAATGGCTTTATTTGGCTTGAAAGGATGTTGGAAGGAGTCCAGGGCATATCAGAAGGAAAAACGATGGTTTTATTTGGTCGAAGAGGCTTATGGAGGCTCGACTGTGTAAAAGGGCGAAACATAGTCAAAATGGTGTTTTTTGCATTAAAACGGCAAAACAGTTTATTTTTGAAATATGGCGCAAAAATGAACAGTGGTCATTTTGTCATTATGTGGGATTATGAGTTAAAACTGATATTTATCGGGATTTTTCGTTTAAATCATGGTTTGGGTTAATTCTTCATTTAAAATGTAAAAATGATTTAACAAAAAAATCCTTCGCAGATCAATATATGGCGGACTTGAAAAATATGAATTCGGGCGGATAATGACATTGGGTCCGGGTTCAAACCGCATATCACAATCGGAGTTAGGCGAGGGTAGGCCCATCGCAAAGGAATGTGATAGGGGCCGGATGTGATGTGAAAATAAACCATAGATAATATTGCGTCGAGTCCGGGCTCCCATCGGATATCAGCGATCGCAATGGCAGAGGTTGTATGAGTTAGACAGGACTTGCGATGAGGACAGATGTGATATGGTGATAGATTATGGCATATATTGCGTCGGGTCAAAGCCTCCCATCGCATATCGCAATCGGAGTTCGCAACGCGGGGTGTAATGCTTTAGCTGGGACTTGCAATGGGGGCAGATGCGAAATGAGTATGAATTATGATATATATCTGCGTTGGGTTTGGGTTCCCATCACAATCTCTTATCGCAATGCGGAGGGTGTAGGCATGTTAAAAGGCTTACGATCTTGCCGATGTGATGTTTTATAAAATACATAGTTTTATTATAAAACTTATGGTTTTGGGGTATTTTAATAAAGGAATTAATATATACAGGAAAGGGACTTTTTAAGGTTTTAATACTATAATTTAGTATTAATATGAAATATAAGCGGAAGGGGAAATAACACTAAGTATAATGTTTTTTCATGTGTTATTTTCTTTGGCATATATATATTAATACTTATGTTAAAATATATTTTGTGGGTTTTTGGGTAAAAGGGAATTTAACATGGGGTTTTCACTTTTCCTAGGTAAAAAAGATTTTAACCTTAGGAAAAGGGATTTTTTATGGAAAATGAGAGAATATGAACTGTATGAAGGTGGGAAGGATAAAATATTAAATATAAGGATGAATGGGGATGAATTTTTTATGAGGGGGAATCTAGTACTTGTTGTCCTTAAGTTATTAAATCGAGGGTCCGGTCCCTCTAGAAGTCAAAGAAATGCTCTAAGCCTTTTGACTTAAAGGATTTAAGTATGGGAAATTAGTAAAGTAAAGGGGTGAAATGAATGGGGGAAGTTAACTAACTGACTTTGTAAACCTTCATTTGCTTTTTGTAATTGCCTCATGGACATAGAACATATGGTAAAACATGATAAATTTACATTTTGTCCAATCAATCATCATACTTCTGCAACCTTTCTTCTACTTACCCTTTGCTTACCCTATCATTTTTTCTTCACTTAATGGGTGATTTAAGCTAACAAACCCTTATCCATTTTCTTTTAAAGAAAAAAACTATCTACTTCTAACCTTATATCATCCAAGGGCTTAGATTAAACTTAATGAGCACCTTATTATTCTCTACCTAACTACTGATCTACCAAGAATAAACAGTTTGGCCAGATCTTTATTCTCTAACTATAACATCAAATTTAAAGCATGAAGCAGTCAAGATTAAACTGTTTGACTATCATGGGTTGTGGCATTTACGATAAGCTGCACACAACCATTATTTTGTGGAAAAAGGTAGTGGCATTTAGACTTGCCCACTTTCAGAGTTTATTTGTTTTCTTTTCTCTCTAACCTAACATTTTCGTTTTTTCTTGATTTTTTAGGACATCTAACCTAACATTTTCTTTGATATGGACATCATCATCAAGGTATATATTTTTTTTAAAAACATTTTTTTAATATTTTTATGTCCATATCCTAACTTAACATTTTTTTAAATATTCTATCTTATCAAAATCAAAAAATGATACAACATTAGCATCATCTGGGGACTGCTTTCTCCTATAGAATGCAAAGAACCTACAGATCCATGTGCCTTCTCCTCGGACTACGGAGTCCTTGCTGTAAGAAAAATCACACTGACATCTTGAAAAGTAAAAGGAAACTGGAGTATTTACAATGAAAACTATTTCAACTTCTTAATATTGAATGTAATGTTTGAGAAACCTTCCATTTACAGGATAAGTGGAATATAGCCCCTTAAGATTCTGCAGCACAAAAGTGTTGTTACCCTTTACTCTAACAATTGCTAAAGGTCCCCCTGGATGTGGGTGAATAGGCAGGTGATCAATGTGATGGGACAGGGGTGGGGGGAGGCGGCTCGACACCTGCCCACCCTGTATGTGAAGAGGTATGTAAAGCGGGGGAAGGCAGCCTGGCATGTAGGCTTTCACATACTCCCATTAAGTGCCACAGGTTCAGGTTTTAATGCGTCGGCTCTCGCATGCTGTGAGTTGCAAGTGATGGCGGTCTTCATCAATGAGGCAGTTATGGTGTGGGTTAATCGAGGGAGGGAATACAACTATAAGGAAGAGCAAGGTAATGCAAGCGTGAGGCAGATAGGTGAGGTGTTAGGCTGGGTCCTCTCTGTCAATTCTGCGCCTAAAGCGGAGTTGGTGTGTATGGTTTATGCTATTTCTCTCTGGGACACTGGCCGGAGTTCGAGCTCTGAGCAGTGGCCTCTGTCTTCGAGTCTCGGGTGCATTAGTCCTATTTCGAGCAAAGGTTTTGGAAAGGAGGGAGGGGACTTCGTAGGAAACGGACTCTCCGCTCCCGCGGGCTCAAAGGGTTTCAGTCTAAAGGTGGGCGACATTGCCTTTGTTATGTTATATTCCTCCCCCAGCTCGAACCTCCGGGACATTGACTCTGTTCAGTGTGCGATCGTTCAGTCTTCTCCTGCTATGGTGGGCTTTCGAGGATACAGTGTAGTGTCTGGTGTATATCCGTCTGAGGCCTTTCCTATTATGGCCCGCCTTCGACATAGAATGGGATGTCGTCGTGGCCAACCCAGGTGTGCCCCCAATGAATCCAATTCGGACTCGCCGGCCACGAGCGAGCTGTTCACTGGGCGCTATCCGAACAGCCATAGCGGACGAGGAAGGCGCCGAGCAACCAATTTGCCTCCTGGGCCACCCTCGACAACTGGGTCTGCCATTCTTACCTTCGACAATTCACTTCATCGGCCACGAGTCACTGCTCACATCACGGTGATGTTTTATGAAACCATGCAATTGGGAGGCACTGCTGATCATATCAGAGGTTTGGGAGCTGCTAATGGTCCTCCCCCTGCATTCTAGCTTGGCATTGGTATGGTGCCACAGCCTACACAAGCGGGACCAGGAAGAACTATTCAGGACACGGAGATGCAACCTGTCGATTCTAGTCCCTCTGCTCAGTTCAACACTCCTACTGAAGATGAACAACAATTCGGACGGTTTCGAATTGTGGAGGAAAAAACTGATGAGTAGCATGCTTCTACTGGAGGTAATCCTCCTTCTTTTTGTTCCAGTTTTGGATAGCCTCGACTGCTTCTTAGTTATTCTAGTTCCGGGTCTCTTCCGGCTGCTGATGAACAGGTCTCCTGGTTTTGATTAGGATGTATGGGTCTCTATGGGTGGTTTTGTTTTCAGTTATGGGTTTCTTCACCTCTAGAGGGAGGCTTTTGTTGGTTTTTCTTGGAATGATGGCTCTTCTTTAGAGCATTGTACTGACTTTGGTCACTCTGTAAATACTTTCTCTTCTACTTAATAGAATTAATTTTACATAGATATAGAAAAAAACAATTGCTAAAGGTCCAAACCACAGATTGTCATATTTGCCATGCTTTCCTTTCTCTTCTCTCCTGGCATCCCATCTTAGAACTAGATCACCTTCCTTAAAGTCCCTTTCCCTGGCTCTCCTGTCAAACGTGACTTTCATCTTATTCTGATATTTATTCAATTTGTATTGAACTTCATCTCTATTTTCATTAAGTTCAATAATCTGATTTATTCTTCTGGAAAAATCATCAGGTTCATCTGTTGCATCCTACAGAAATTTTAAAACAGGGAAGGCCAAATTGGTAGGGAATATTGCATCTTTCCCATAAACTAATTGAAATGGAGATTTACCAATTGATCTCTTTGGAGTAATTCTGTTTGCCCATACTGCAGAAATCAAATGTGAATCCCAACTCTTCTTATGATCAGCTAGAGTCTTTTTTATTACTTTTACCAGACTCTTGTTTGATGACTCTACAAGCCCATTACCTTGAGGGTAGTATGGAGTTGAATTATGTAACAGAATCTGATATTTGTGGCAAAATTTAATCATTTTAATACCAGAAAAAGTTGTTGCATTATCAGTTAAATTTGAGTTAGACAACCAAATATAGATAAGATATTCTCCTCAATAAACTTAATTACTACTGAATCAGTAGCATTTCTGAGTGGAATTGCTTCTACCCATTCATTAAAGTAATTTGTTGCAGTAAGGATCCATCTATGCTGATTAGTTGAAGTGGGGTGAATCTCTGCAAGAAAATCTAATCCCCATTGAGAAAAAGGTGTTGAAGCTATTGATGGAACAAGTGGAAGAGCTGCTAATTTTTGTTTACCAGCAAACATTTGACAAGGAACACAGCCTCTGACTTTTTCCCCTACTTGTAAGAACAATGTGGGCCAATAAAATCCCCCCCTCAGAATCTTGTATGTTGTTGTTCTTCAAGCATAATGTCCCCACAAAATCTTGTGTGAAACTAATCAATGATTCCTTCAGTTTTTGATTTTGTTAAACATAATAACAAGATATTGAGTGGATCTTTCCAGTATAAATTTGCATTTATAATGCAGTACTTGACTGATTTTAACTTAAGGGTTTTACAATGGTTTTTGGAGAATGATGTTGGACACTCAAAATTGATCAAGAAATTTACAATATCTTGATACCAGTTTGACAACAAGAATTTTTCATCAATGTGTATAGGATTGATCTGCTCTGAAGGTAGAGGTTCTTGTGGATTATCCCCTCTAGGATGAAGGGAAGTTTCTTGTGGATTCTCCCCTTCTGCAAGGACAGAAGGTTCTTGTGTATTCTTCCCTTGTATTTCTAAAATAGAATTGATTCCAAGTACCTCGCAATTGGATTCAGCTTAGCTAATCCTTGACCTTTTACTAGCTTGGTAGTCTTGATAGTTAGATCAAACCCCAGAATTTGAGTGATCCATCTACTTCTTTTCCCACCAGTGTCTAGTTGGGTTAAGACAATTTTCACAACACTATTAGGGTCATAAGCAGTATTAGGTGAATGTAGGACATACATTCTGAATGATTTTAGGGCTTGAATAAGGGCATAGGCTTGCTTCTCAATGATGTCATACTTAAGCTCAACATCTCTCATAACCTTGCTGAAAAAGGCTATGGGTTGGTCATGGGAATCTTCATTTTTCTGTAATAAAACAACAGCAAGGGTCGTTTCAGAGGCAAAAGAGAAAATACTGAATGGCTTAGTATAATCAGGGTTGGCTAAGGTGGGAGCTTCAGAGATAGCCCTTTTTTATTTGCTCAAATGCATGCCTAAAAGAGGGAGTCCATTTGTCTTCATGGTTCTTTCAGAGCATGTCAGTTATATCTTTTACAATATCTACATAATTTGGAATAAACTTTCTTAAAAAATTAATCTTGCCTAGAAAATCTTGAATCTCCTTCTTGTTTCTAGGTAAAGTCAATGTTTCAATGGCAGATACTCGTTTGGGGTCAATTACTACTCCTTCCTTTGAAATTATATGGCCCAACAATTTTCCTTCTTTGACAGCAAACAAGGACTTCTTAGGGTTCAATGATATTCCAAATTTTCTACACCTGTCAAAAACCTTCATCAAGTGCTTTAGATGTTTTTGATCAGATTTAGAAAAAACAATTATGTCATCAAGATAAATAACCACAAATTTGTTTACCTGACCCATAAATGCTATGTCCATAGCTCTTTGAAATGTCACTCCAACATTGGTTAAGCCAAATGGAATCGTAGCATACATAAATGTACCCCATGGTGTAGTAAAGGTTGTCTTTTCTCTGTCTGTTGTATCAACGTTCAACTTATTATAACCTAAAAAACCATCAAGCATAGAAATTCTTTGTGCTCCTGAAACCATTTGAATTAACTGACCCATTTTGGGCAAAGGATAATTATCTTTTAATGATGCCTTGTTCAAATTTCTAAAATCCACGCAGAGTCTTATTTCTCCATTTTTCTTTCTAACAGCAACTAGATTTGCAACCCAATTAGAATATCTAAGAGGGAGAATGATCAAGGAATCTAGCATTTTCTTAATCTCCCTTTCTGTAGTTGGTAGAAGGGCAGGATTTATCCTTCTAAGTCTTTGTTGATAAGGTTTTGCCTCTGGCTTCAAAGGAATCTTATGTTGTATTAATGAAGTATCGTAGGTCTTTAAATCAGCGTAAGTCCAAGAAAAAACGTCCTTATAATTTTGCAATAACTTAAGATACTGAGTTTTGATTTCAGGGTCTATAGATGCACATATTTTGATGTTTTTGATATCTTCATCAGTTCCAACGTTAATCTCTTCTATGTCATCTTTTGAAGAAATAGGCTGCAGGTTTCGGAAAACATCATTTTGATCAAATAATTTTTATAAAGGAATGATTCCTTTTGGAATAAAATTATTAAATAATTGAATAATGTCGTGATTAGCAATTTTGGTTTTAAAATCTGATGTATCATTTCCTTCTGCATTTTCATTCATTTCAATTCTATCATCATCAATTTGCAGGAATGAAAAATCATCTATTACCTAGAGAAATAATTTTAATTGTTCATCATCTTCGTATATTTGCCAATGTTTCATATTATCTAGGATAGATGGCCTATATTTGACTTGTATTTAATAGAGCACATCAGTGTGATCAGGAATTTTAAAAGCACTATCAGAGACAGCTAAGGCGTGAATATTCTGATCTCTGGGAATATGAGTCAAATTAAAAGCGTCAAAGAGGTCTTCAACTGAATCCCATATTTCATTTCGGTAAGACCTAAGTCTTGGGTGCTTGGTTTGGCAAACATTTTTTACTTGCTTAACAATAAGTTCTGAATCAGTAAAAACACTTAAGTTTTAAACTTTTATGCTTTTGGCTAATTGCAATCCTAAAAGGAAAGCTTCATACTCAGCCACATTATTTGTAACTTCGAAGTCTAATTTACATCATTTGGTTATATTTTCTTTTTCAGGTGAAATTAACACTACCCCAGCTCCTGCCCCATCTTTCGTGCAATAGCCATCAAAGAACAGTTTCCAAATATCAGTTTGGTTTGGTTCAGGATTTTCAACTACCTCTTCAATTTTGACTTGATTTTTATGTTGGCCTGAAGTGAGTTGAAAACAATCAAAGTCTTGATCTATTACATAAATTGGATGGTTCCTAGGCTAGTAAGTTTTACAAACAGTATGTACAGATCTTACCTCTCTATATAATCTTAATTTCTCTCCTCCATAAATAGGAATAGTAGCATATGACATATCCATCTATAGAGTTCCCCCTAATTTGGCACAACAATACCTAGAAAGTATCATTCCAAACTTGGGAGGGATATGTGTGACAACAATATCAAGTACTATGCTTTTCACTGGAATTTGGGCAAGGGTAACCACTAGATCCTTGATCAATCCCAAACAAAGCACCCTTTTAGAATCAAAGGTGTATAGGTCATGGTAGGATTTAGTGATGTCAAGTTTCAAATGGTCCATGATATATTTTGGCATAAGGTTGTGTGATGCTCCTGAATCGAGCATACAACTATACAACATGGAGTCATTTGTTTTAAGAGTTACATAGAAAGGAGGCACTATCTAATCTATCATGTCTGAATTAGGACCGAAAACTACTGTTGATTTTTCATCTTGCAGACTTATGACATCACCTTCAACATCGACCGAGGTATTTTGAATCCATTTTGTGACTTGGGTTTTGTAACTAGGATTTTTAGAAAGTTCTGATAGTGGAATTGCGATCTTAACCCTCTCTAATTATTTTTCAACATTAAATGTGGTCAAAATGTTTTTACCTGCTTGGGTAGTATCAATTGACTGAACTAAGGGTTGAATAAGAGTTGTTTGATTTTCATCAGTTTTAGTATGTGGTATTGGAGTTTCCTTTGGAGGTTTCCCGGGACTAGGCCTAGGCCTAAGATCATACCTTTTGTTTAATTCTGCAATTAAAAATTCAGAGAAAGCATGATATTTAGACACTTATGAAGTTTCTTAATCTTCTTGAATATGATTTTGTTGTGAGAGAGGAACGATGACTGTTTGATTGGAATAAGAGTCCATACTATCAATGTCTTTAGTAATTATCATATTATTATCATCAAGTTTTTGGTCATTTATCAATAGAGGAGTAGGTACCTGTTGATCATTGCTAGGTCTCTGAAGAATTTGTAGTGGTGGATTTCTTTTATACTGACCTTGATTTTGGTTTTGGGGTCTAGTAATTGTTTGTTGTATTGTTCTAGGTTAGGTCTCAATCTTTGAAATCCTATTTGATAGGTTTCTACGAAGAGATGTTATTTCATCTATTTTTGAGTCTTCTGATTTAGTCTTAGAGGAACTAGAGGTTTCTTGAACAGTTTTGAGTTTTCTTTGGGCCTTTTCTTCCTTAAGTTTTAAAGAAGTTGAGGCTGCCCTATTTGCTTCTACTTCTACAGCATTTGTTTGCATATCTCCAAGAGTTCTTGAAGTTCTCTCTCATAGCATAACAACGAAGTCATCATCGAAAGCTTTAGAAAATCTAGACTTAGTTGCTGCTACAGGGGGCTTACAATCAGCAGGCATTTTGTGATAAAGTTTATTGAATCTTTTGATAAAGTCTGATACTGGTTCATCGAAGTTCCTTTTAAGCTCTTCAAATTCTATTAGAAAGTAAAGAGGATCATTTTTCACACCCCATTGATTTTTGAATATGGTTGCAAGCTCTTCCCAATTCCTAATGGAAGCTTTTGGTAACTGCCTAAACCAAATCCTCACATTTCCTTCAAGTGACTATACAAACAATCTCATATAAACACTTTCTTGTTCAATATTCATGTTGTCTACAAATTCAAGGAAAGCTTGAAGATGGTCTTCAGTTGAGGGGCCAATTTCTCCATTGTACTTGGGAAGGTATTTTAAGTATCCAGTTGGGAATGCATCAAGGTTATTAGGTAAGACTAAGGCAGCATATCTAGCCTATACAATAGGTCAGAAAGCCATGACAGTAGGTGGTGTATGAGGTGCTTGAGGTGTATGAGGTTTTCCAGGTGGAGTATGAAGTGTTTTTGTGGATGTAGAGGATGAAGAAGGAATAGAGGAAGAAGATGGTGATTTAGGGATTGATGAACTAGTTGGAGGTGAAGGAAGAGGAGGAGATCTCCTAAAATACTTCAAAGGAGTCTTAAGAACTAACTTTGGGACTTGCAAAGGAATACCTTCTTTTGTTTCAAAGAGAGCATTGGTATATATAGAAAAGGTCCCCTCAGGTTGTTCAGAAGCTCCGGATTGGTCAAAAGTGGAAGGAAATGGATAGGTGGTAGGGGATATAAAATCTGTGGGTTTATATTTTGGTAGATCAACACCCAAATCAGATTTAGTTTTAGGTGATCCTGGTGGTAATGTGGGTATCAGATGAGATTCTAATGAGTGAATAAGGTAGGCTGATTTAAAATCAACTCCTCCATCTAGAAGTTCAGAAACCCTAGGTGATAAATGGGAACAATCAGGATTAGATGGGATATTACTATAGGGATCGAATAATTCTAATTCCTTAGACCGTAGGACTGAAGAGGAAGAAGAAGATGGTTTGTGTCCCCTTTTATAACTGGCCTTTCTCAGAAGCCTTTTAGGATCTGGCAAAGGACTAACTATGTCAGCTTCTGAACGAGATCTGGTACGTTTAAAAGGTGCCAGCTTGGGAATGTGGAGTTGCCTCGGTGAATGATTTTAACCTTTCTAAACCCTTTAATCACCTTTAAAGGAATAGAATGAATGAATATCGTTGTCTCAAGGGAAACTTTAAAGAAATTCGAATCCCCGGTGTTGGATACCTATAGTAATAGGTTTCATATTTCATGATTGGCAAGAGAAAAGCCAAATATGCTCTGCTTTGGTATCCCAAAGATCCCATATTTCCTAGAAAGCAAGAGCTGGGTAAGTGTTTCAAGTATTGAGGACCTTATTTCAATTTTTGTGGATGATTCAACAGTTTAATCTGGATCATGCCATGTTTCAATTTTGAGTTGTAGAATAGAGAAAGAGGTCTGTCCAAACAGCTTAATCTTGGCAGACAAGTAGCTCAGGTAGAGAAGCAAAGGTTCCCAAAAGTTTAATCTGGGACCTTGGAGGACATCAGGGTAGAAGTAGATAGAGAAAAAGAGGAAAAAGCCAAAGAAAAGAAAAGGCAATTGAGGGTTGCAAGTTCAAGTGCCCCTCCAAGAAGAAACAAAAAATGCTAGGCAAAATAGTTGGGTAGGCAGTTGTGGTTGCAGAAAGAATATGATCACCATTACACAAGTATCAATAGGTCTCTTGCCAAGGCAATTGATCTATCAGCAAACAAAGTGGTGAATTCCATGAAATTACAGCAAAGAGCATCACTAACTTCTTCCTTTTCCCTCTCTACTCCATCACTAACACTCCCTTTCTAAATCCCCCTCCTTCATTCATATTAACTCCTAATTCTACTATATAACATCCCTTATCTTACCCCTACCCCTAATAGTATTAACACTAAGGTGTATAAAACCCCAAATCTTATGTATATTCCCTCCCCTAGGCATAATAGCCGTGTATTTTTCAAAAAAGGGGACCAAATGGCATCTGGCCACTTTGGTGAACCTATTCCACCCATTTCCCTTTTGCTGCAAGACAATTTGCCTTCAAATCACCTCTGCATTGCTAAAACCCACTTTCCGAACCCATTTTGCCTATAAAACCTTTGCAAAGGTCAAATGCCCGCCTCTGGCACGTTTCCCAATCCTACCGCATTGTGGTTTAATCAAAACATTTGAAAAAACCCACATAAAACCCACAAATTTTGATTTTTCCGCCCATAATATCAAAGGCGCATGTTACCCCTCCGCCAGCCGTCGGATCAAGCCCACCAGATCCGACGGCCTACAGCAATATCGGAGCGCCTCCCGTGACTGCACGTTAACTTCCGGGGAAGTGACGTTGCGCCTTGTCACGCCTCCTCCACGCGTCGGGCGTTAAACCATCTCGGAGCCCGCTCTGACATCCTCCGCGCCGTACCTTAACCGCCCCGGGAGACGGCGACGGTTAAGGCCTTAACCGTGACCGTTGCACGTTAACCGCCACCTACCCGCCGCTAATTCACCGCCACGTCGTTGCCTGCCCGTACCCGCTTATGTTATTGGCCCACCTCACTGCTGACTGGGTTTCCACCTCGCCTCACCTTTGACCAGTCGCCCACTGCCACGTCACCCGATGACGTCAGCTGACGTCACCTCACCATGACCCACCAATGACGTCATGATGACGTCAGCAGAAAAAAGCGCCAAATGGTAAAATGACCCATATTTACCAAATTTTCCCGTGTTTTTACCATTTTCACTGTGTTTTTACTGAGCGCTCTGCTTCACCGTTTGAGCTCGAATTTTCGCCAACCAGTCGATTAGCCCGGGCGACCTCCTCAGAAAGCACCTGTGCACCTGTGTCTCAACCTCCGCTCGTCGAATTACAGGTATTTAGACCATTTCGCCCTCCATACGACCTTCATTAAGCTCAAAATTGCTCACAGGGATAATAGAACCATAAAGACTAGATTTACACCGTTCATTCCCCTTCATTCATCCAGCATTGTCACTGTGAGGTCCAAGAAACACTGGCAGAACCCAAAAAACCTGCAATTCCCATTAAACCTCTGTAATTCTGCGTTTTCCCGGCAGAATTGCTAATAGACATATTTCACCCTGTTAGAGAGTTCAGTCACACCACAGAGAGGTTCTGTCACTAGAATCCAGTAGTATTTCAATTGCTACTGAGAGAATTCTCCTTCAAACATTCAAAACCTCAAACTGTATCCACAGAAGACTGCCTCCAGACTGTGTTTTCACCATTCCACTTGTCTATTTGCAATTTTGGTACCCTGAACAGCTATGGAGACCCCTATTGCACTAAACATTAAGCCCATCAATGCACCTCACCAAGAACTAGCATGGAAAGCCCTGGGAGACATGGACTACCAAATGCTGGATTGGTTTCCCATGGGAACCAAGTATAATGTGTTAATGCTGAATGAACTAAGAGCCCAGCACCTCAGTGGAGCAGATATCTTGGGGATTTGGGAGTCAAATTTGCCCATATACAACCTTCCCCAAGTCAATCCAATGCCAGAGCTCATTTACAGCTGCCAGGAATGCTATGACCCCAGCCAAAGGGCAGTCATAAGCCCCACAGGCCTAGTCCTGTTCCAGATCACCCCAGAGAGCATAAACCAGATGCTGCACTTCAATACAGCCAAGAAATTGACCCCTCTGTCCATGCAGAATCTGATTAACACAGGGATCAAGCTGTCCAGTGACCAGATTATCAAAATCAACCAACTGTTTGTCATATCAGGCTCTGAAACAGTCAGAACCCCTCCTATTGGGTACCATTGTCTGAATGAGTTGGGCAGAATGCTGGTGGACCTAATTAGCTATGTCCTAGGGTTCAGGGGGCTGGAAGATGTAGATGAAAGTATAATGGCAATGCTGTCCATGTTTGCCCCTGGTAAGCCTCCAGCTGTGCAGTATGATTATGCAACTTACATAGCAGAGAAAATCCATGATCAGTTCATGAATCTGAAGAGGGAGAGACTGTTCAGGTACTCCTCATATATCTATCATTTATTCCTTTTCTATCAGCCAGCTACCTTCTCAGTTCCTTTGAGGCCACTCAATGCCCAAGGAAGCCCAAGATCAGTTGTTTTCTGGACCTCTGTGTTTCATTTTACCTCAGTATCACCCTATACATACTGTGAGTTCATCGATTTATTCGTTTATCCGGCCCTAACAGTTCTGCAAGGTACTCCTCCTCCTAGATTAACCGATGAAATGAGGAGGATTCTACATCTGAACAAATCCTACAACATTGGCAACTGGTACTTTTACCAGAACCACACAGTCATTAGGATATATGGCTGTGAATTGAACCCATTTAGATTGCCAAGGTATGTCCCCATGAGGCTTTTTGCCCTGGAGTATTTCAGGCAGTTTGGGAACTCAGATTACCTTCACTTTCAGAGTAGAAACAAGAAGTCACAATTGAAGGTAAGAAGTCAGCTAGGTTCCTTCCTGTATAACAAGAAAGAGGAAGGATGGAAAGAGGCACACAGCATGCTGGAAGGCCTCAGATTGCAGACCAGTTTTGAGTGGATTCCTTATGACCCCAATCATAGTATTTCCCTCAGGAGAATTAGATACAGACTGGGCAACTATGCACATAAAAGACAACCGGAAATAGAAAAGTATGCCAATGCACTAGATTGGGAAGAGGGTACACTAATAGAACAACTCACTGAGGTAGAATTGCTTGAGAAAGAAGCCAGGAATGTACAAAAGGAAACTGACTTGGAAACTTGTGCACAGGTGCCCCACTCCTACAGAAAGCAAAGTGGAACAGCTGCTGGATCTTCAGCAGCACAGCAGCAAACCACTGAGAAGACATCCCAGGCAGCAAGCAAA
The DNA here is from genome assembly GCA_031772625.1 of Pinus tabuliformis. Lineage (NCBI taxonomy): Eukaryota > Viridiplantae > Streptophyta > Pinopsida > Pinales > Pinaceae > Pinus > Pinus tabuliformis. The sequence continues at coordinate 1,303,538,963 of CM062809.1, read as the reverse complement.
GAAAAAGGTAAACAGGTGGAACAGCCACCTGTATTGACAGAGGAACAAGTGGACACCTTGCTACAGCAGCAAGAAGAAATGGAACAGCAGGAACTGGGGCAGCAACAAGAAAAGGCACAGTCCAGTGAACAGCCCTTGCAGCAGGAGAAGGGGACAGATCAACCTGGCAATACTGAGCAGCAGTCTCAAACAAATGTGCCTCCCAGGACAGACACCAATATAGACACATCAGTCCTCCAAACACCACAAAAGGAGGATGTGACAAGGAAAAGAGAGAGAGAGACCCCCCACACCTCATCTTTCATCAGGGGTGAGAAGAGACAGAGACTGAATGACTCCCAAGAGGAGGACATAGCAGTAAGGCAAGCCATGGGCATGGGCCCACCCAGTGGAGAACTTTCGGCCAGCTCATCCCAGCGAGGACATGACATGACAATGGGAGGAGAGGTCAGCTCCTCCGGTCAAACAAGAAAGGGGCAGTCAAGTATAAAACAGCAATTCATTGACATCAAGAGGAGGAGTGATCCAATAAAAGTGCAGCTGTACGATCACTTGCTGAACCTAGCTCCTAGCAACCAGCAAAGACTCATGTCTGCTTTCGATGTGAGCGAAGGCAAAATGATAATGAGCCACTTCATGCCTACAACTTTGCAGCCTCAGTCCACCTCAGACTATCTAAGAACCAACATGGAGGTTCTTGCCAAAGACATACACCCCATGGACAAGATTGAACTACATAAGCAGACTGGTGAAATGGTGTATGCCTCCCTGGCAGATGAGACATTGGAGAATTATAAATTAAAGAGCAGCCTGGACAACACAGCTTCTCAGCTGGAGTTAGAAAGAGCTTCATCACAAGCCAAGGACAATAGGATCAAGTCCTTGGAAGAGGTAATCATAGAGATAGGGCATGACCCTAAAGATGTCAAAGGCATCCAAGAGCTCCTGAAGATAAGGGATGCAGACATGGCAGCCCTAAGAAAGAAAATCAAACTCCCGGCCACCATCCACCCACAGACAGATGAAGTTGCCCAGCAAAGGCAAGAGAAAGATGCTACAGATCTGCTGGTATCCCTATACAAAGAGCTGGTTAGGACTCAAGACCAGCTGGGACAAACTGAAGCTGCAAAGGCAGCACTACAGGAAACACTGAAGCAAAGAGAAGAGGGCCAACCCTCCCAGCCTCCTCCTGTCATAATAAATCTTGAGGAAATCCCTCCAAAGACCACTCCTCCTCCTCAGCAAACAGAAGCTACAGCACCATCCACAGCAGCAACAACTACAACATCAGAACAGGCTGCTAGCTTAGACATGCAAAAGCTGCAAGCTGAGATCCAAGCCATGGAATCTCAAATCAAAGAGCTGGATGAGCTTAAGAAAACCTTGACTAAGGTAAATGAAAGGTTTGACAAGAGCAAACAGAATGAGGCAGCCAAGGACAGAGAGGTAAAAGCTCTTAAGAGAAGAATTGCTGAACTAGAGAAGGAGCTTGCACTAGAAAAGGTGACAGCTGAAATGAAAGCAGTGCTATGGAGCAACATTGGAAGGTCCATTGCCAAACAGTGGCAATATATTGAGACCATGGATGAGCAAATGGTGCTCATCACTAAAGCAAACAAAGAAATACAGAGAGCCAGGGCGAGCCTTGGACACATGCCAGAAGCTGCTACAAGGATAATCAACACTCTGAACTATAAGACTAGCTCTCAATTAGCTGTCATGGGAATCACTAACAGGACAGAAGCAATTGCTGTAGCAAAGAGAGTCGTTACATTGAGGAACTTGGTTGGAACACTGGAGAGGAGGACACAGGATATGCAAACTGAAATCAACAGATTCCTGGAGAAATTCGTGGCACTACAGAACAGAGGCCTCCCCAGCATTTTAAGCAGTGTAGGAAGATTGCTCACCCTAGAGAATTACAACAAGAGAATTGATGCCCAGGCAGTAGCAGAGATTGCACAACCGCCCAGCACTTCAGCAGAACCAGGGCCAGCCACCGGGCAGAGTATGTATGACAGAGTGGAGAACCTGTTTTTCCTCATGAATGAAGTTGACCATCTGTTTGACACACCACCTAACTTCTTCAAATTCACAGAAGCAGATGAAACTCTAGGGGCAATCTTAGCACACCAACTGCCCACACAGGATGCCTGGAGAAATTTGACACAGACAGTTTTGTCAGGCCAGAATCAGTAGCGCTATTTCTACAGCTAAATAAGCACACATGCGCAGGCACAGTGTTGAGGAAAATATCTACAGGGAAGAGGCAGAGGCTGAGCCAACTCAGCAGGACCATTGACTCACCACAAGCAAGAGTCACAATCACGGGTGACAAGTCCAAGACACAGCGTACAAAGCATTGAAGACAGATTTTCCAGCATTTACTCAGAAAATCTCGACCGACTTAGCTGTCTCCAAAGGCTAAAATATCTTCTGACAGAGCATTAAAATGCCTGTACTCTGTAATCAATGCTGCATTAAATTTTGGCCATAACATCTTAAGTAGTTGGTAAGAAAGTAAAATCTGAGATAACTGAGGACTCAGATATTTTGTAAATAACCGCAAGTATATATTCACCCTTCACAGCAGTGAAAAGGGTTGTTGTTATTTTCTTTGGAAAAGCTCTAGCTCATTGTAATATTTTCAGAGAATTAATACAAAGGAAGAATGGAATTTCCAAGGCTTGGTTTTCTTTGATGTATGGTGGTGAAAGATGAATGTTACAGGATTCCAGGGTGTTGCATAAAACAGCAAGTATTCTCAAATCTCTTTGTTATGTGTTTTTGAGTCTTTTGTTCTCTTTTGTTGTTCAAATGTTTTTACACTTGATAGCAAGGTGAAAGGATAGTCCCAGGATTTAACAATGTTTACCCTGGACTCAAACTGAGCTATTATACATGTTTTCCTCGGATACAGTGACAGAATTGTAATTCTTAATTGCTGCATTTCAAAACTGTGTCTTTTACTGTGACAGTCATTCTCAGGGATTCAATTTTGCCCCTAAGACCTCTGTTTTCTCCTCTTAAAGCTGTCTGTTGGGAACATATAGATAACAAGTGAAAATTCTTAAATGCTTTCACTGTTGTATTACCTGTTTCCAGTAATTTAATCAAAAAACCTGTTCTATTAAGCACTCAAATGGCCCTGTAAGTTCCATCTTTCATCTCAAAGTTTCAAAAACATATAGCCACAGACTCCATTGCCCAATGGTACTCAATCTCTCAGAAAACTACTTCACTAGAACCTAAAAGGAGTTTCATCAACCAAAACATAAACAAAAAATCAGTACATAATAGCTAGCCTAAAACCCTATTACAAACAGTTGCAAATCATAAAGAGAGAGCCCTCTCTGATCACAGTTTGGCTAGGGACAGTGATCCAAAGATTGGTTAGTGGTTACCCCGGCCGTATTCCCTTGGGAGTCATAGGGAACAACCTGGGTGTTAACATAAATGGCGACTCCACTGGGGACTTTAAGATTTCTTCAATTACTATCTTTTTCCAAAAGCTACCATCAAGCCTGAAACTAGCCAAGAGGCCTCAGGACTGTTTCTGTAAGCACAGGGACAGCTTTAGGGAAGAGCTAACTAGGGAAACTTCATCCTAGCTTTGAGACCTATATAGTCATTCCAGAATTCTTACCTAGTCCTTGTACATACAAAACCTTCTGTATAAAGTTTTAATAGAATACTTAGAAGCTGGCTCCCAAAAGAAACCCAAGGCACACTAGGGCAAACCCTGACCCTAATCAACCCATCATCGTCGATAACCCAAATATCATACCAAAGAACATAAGGAGACAGCAAAAGCAGGAGAAGCTTGCTGATTCAGATATAAGTTTAGACCAACCTATCCTCATTCCAACTCCTTGTAAAGTCCTTTTCCGTTCCACACCTAATTCCCCTAGCTCATCATCAACACCTCACAGCCCTTCTCTCCCATCTTCACCATCTGCACACACTCCCTCAACCAGTTCCCCACTTATTACCCATCCTCTTAACCCGGTTACACCTGTAATCCCTGTTGTCCCATTTGTTCCTATTAACCCTATAAATCCCATAAACGTGGCTAACAGATATGCACCGCTGCAGATACCAGCCAATGCTCCAGCTCTACCCCAAGACTACCAAACTAGACTCTCATTTTTTGACTCCCATGGCCCTTTGACGGCCATCCAGCATGCTAAAAAGATGCAAGACCACTTTGAGACCTATGAAATAGATGATGACAGTGTTAGGATGAGAATTTTTGTTCAAAGCTTAACTGGGGATGTTAGAACTTGGTTTAGATCCTTAAATGCAAATTCCATTGCAACCCCTGAAGTTCTATACCAGGAATTCACCAACAGATGGGAGAAAAAGAGAGATCCGCACCATATACTTGGTGAATATAACACTATTAAAAGAGGTCCCCAAGAAACGGTGTTGGAGTATTGTGCTAGGTTTAACAACATATACAATGCTATTCCCCAGAACTTAAGGCCCCCACCTGATTTGGCCCTTTATAACTTCCCTGATGGTTTTGATTCTGATATGGCCTATCAGTTGAGAGAAAGAGACCCTCCAACCCTTGCAGAAGCCCAAAGAGTTGCAGTCACAGTAGAGGCCAACCTAATTGCCAAAAGAAACAGGGCAAAGCTGGAAAAGAAGGTTGGTTTCAAAGAAGAGCCCTCAGGTTTTGATCAAAAGTTGGATGCAATACTAAACAGCATGAAGAGACTAGGTGAAAGAGTGGAATCAGTTGAAAGAAAGTCATCATGGGAGGCACCACAAAACAATCCTCCTAGAAACCCAAATTTTAGGAGAACACAGAACCCCAATATAGGGAAGACAGGTGCTGACCAAGATATCAGACCCCCTTTTCAAGAAAATTATGCAGAAACTTCTTCAGCTAATCAGCTCAATGAAGATCCTGACATCAACTTAATAGGTCTGGATGGTAAAAGCCATGTTTTCTTAACACAAGAAGACCATGAGGAGTATGAAAACAAAACATTCCAAACACAATCAGGAGAGTCTTTTGACTTTAAACAAGGGTATGATACTGCTGTCTATGAAGTCCATAAACAATACAAACTAAGAAGTCGGACTGTAAATGCAAATCAGCCTGAGAAGGTAAAGGAGAAACAGCAATCTAAAGAAACCTTAGTCACTGAACCTAATGACAAAACAAACTTACCTACAAAAGAAGTAGTGGTTGAGGAGGTCACTGAAATACTGTCCACACCACAACAACCCTTGGCAACCTCATCATCCCACCCAAGTCCGAACATTACCCCTCAAGACATCAACATGAGGGGCAGGCTCCAAAATCAAGATGAAATCCAACAAGAAGATTCAATGAACAGAGAAAGGACTGCTATCCGTGACTCTAAAATTCAGGTGGATAAACCCTTTGACCTAGGAACAGAAATTGGAAAGTTAAAGATAGCAATTCCCCTTTCAGAGCTAGCCAAGCATGACATATATAAGCAACAGATCAAAAAATCCCTTCAGCTCACCAACAACAAAGATGATGTAAATGTGCTAGATGACACTCCAGAATTACTGTTTGGCCCAGAGGTAGATGGAAAAACAGTAGTCACAGGAGTTTTGCCTTTTTATGTCAGCTTGCATGTTCATGATAAAATACTGCATAATGCAATGTTTGACTCAGGTGCATCTCACAACCTTATGCCAAAAGCAGTCATGGAAAGATTAAACTTGGATATAACAAGACCATACAAAGACCTGTTTTCTTTTGATTCTAGTCAAGTCAAATGCTTGGGGCTAATTAAGGATTTATGTGTGTCCCTGGTTCAATTCCCCAACAAAACCATTCTAATGGATGTTGTTGTTGCTGATATCCCACCCAAATATGGAATGCTCCTATCAAGATCATGGGGAGCCAAGCTCCAAGGCTCCCTGCAATTAGACATGTCATATGCAACCATCTCTGTCTTTGGACAACCCAAGAGACTTTATAGGGAAACACTCATGAAATATATGGTCAGCAGTGAAGAAAAGCCTCAAAATTTTCCAATATATGCTGTCCACTCGGACATAGACTCCTTCATCCTTTTCAATGACAGCACAAATTCCTTAAGCAACGACATTAAGACCGAAACACCCATACAAGAACAAAACATCGATCAAACAAGTGGCACCTGCCAAAATTTAATCAGCCCAACAATACCCATTCACCCTCCTTTAGTTGTCAAAAATTGTCAAACAAATGATGAAATTATCCTAGGAGACAAATGGGAAAAGAAACCTCAACTCATGCTCACATGGCCATCCCATGAAAAGAATTTAAAATCTCCTGACCAGCAAGATAGTCTGTGGGTCCTAGAGTTTGATGGCTCAGTTAACAAGTTAGGGGCAGGAGCTGGAGTATGGATACATAACAAAGAGAAAGCCTGTGCACAAGGCCGGGCTTATAGATTGAACTTTAAATGCACTAACAATATGGCAGAATATGAAGCTCTGCTACTAGGCCTCAAGATTGCAAAATCATTACAAGCACATAGCCTCTCAATCATGGGGGACTCTGATCTAGTAATTCAACAAGTAAAAGGGGATTTTGTCACCAATGACAAAAGATTAAGGTCCTATAGGTCTGCTGTAATTGAAATACTAGAAACTTTCTCCGAGTTTGTTCTCGCAAAGATTCCAAGGGGCCGCAATCTCCATGCTCACAGCTTGGCAACATTTGCCAGCACCTTCAAATTCCCACTACAACCCAACAATTGTTTCACAGCAGAGGTCAAATATAGGCCTTCTATTCCAAACAATGTCAAAGAGTGGCAAGTATTTGAGAATGATAGGCAAATAAACAACTTTTTAACTTTGCAACAAGAGTTTACAGGATTAAATATTGACCTTGAGACAGCAAGTCAATCTCAAACAGTTGATGGAGCAAGTCAATCACAATTACAGTTTCAACAGTCTGCCCACCCAATGTCACCTAGGACAGCAAAACAACTACTCAGTCCAACCATTTTCAACAAAGAAAACATTCAGCAAATTCACCAAATTGACTGTGAAGAGCTGAGCAACGCTGAAGATGAAATCATACAACTCAAAGACAATCTTCTTCCAGCAGGCCTTACCCCACTAGAGGACATTTTTGACTCAAATGATGTCCCCAGGAAACCAAAGATGCAGCCATTAGATGCAACAATTGAAGAATGTAACATTGGTACCACTGACAAGCCTAAAATAATAAAGCTATCTGCTGCTTTGCCCCCTGATCAAAAACCCAAATATGTTGATCTCTTTAAAGAGTTCCAAGATGTCTTTGCCTGGGGTTATGAAGACTTGAAGTCTTATGATACCTCTGTTATCCAGCACACCATTCCCCTCAAGCCTGATCAAAAACCATTCAAACAGAAATTGAGAAGAATCAATCCTGTGCTTCTTCCTTCCATTGAAAAGGAATTACAAAAAATGTTCAAAGCTGGGATCATAGCACCAATCAGGTTTTCTGAGTGGATTTCAAATTTGGTCCCTACAAGAAAGAAAACTGGTGAGATTAGACTTTGTGTAGACTTAAGGAATTTGAACCTAGTGTCACTCAAAGACAATTATCCCTTACCCAAAATGGACCACATCCTTCAAAGAGTAGTAGGAGCCTCAAGAATATCATTGTTGGATGGCTTCTCAGGTTTCAATCAAATCCTGGTACACCCTGATGATCAAGACAAGACTGCATTTACTACCCCATGGGGTACTTTCAAGTATGTGAAGATGCCCTTTGGATTGAAAAATGCAGGGGCAACATTTCAGAGAGCAATGGACATTGCTTTTGCAAAGGAAATTCATGATTTCTTGGTCATTTACTTAGATGATCTTACACCCTTTTCAAAATCTGACCAAGAACACTTGAAACATCTGAGACAAATCTTCATAACATGCAGGAAATATGGTATTTCCTTAAACCCCAAGAAGTCTTTATTTGGCTTAGAAGAAGGGAAACTTCTAGGACACATCATTTCGAAAGATGGCATAAGAATTGATCCAGATAGGATACAAGCTATCCTACAAATGCCTCACCCAAGGAATGTCAAAGAGCTGCAAGGATTCTTGGGAAAAATCAACTTTTTGAGAAGGTTTATCCCAAATTTAGCAGAATTAATCAGATTATTAAACAATATGCTAAAGAAAGATTCAAAGGTCAAATGGACTGTTGAAGCAAAACAAGCTTTTGAAAGTATAAAATTGGCCTTGACTCAAACCCCAGTGTTAACTAACCCTCAGTTTGACAGAGACTTCATCATTTTCTCCTTTGCCTCCCAACACACTATTGCTGCTGTTTTATTACAGAAAGATGACCAAGGGAATGAAAAGCCCATTGCTTTTTTCAGCAGAGCTCTTAGGGATGCCCCCCTAAAGTACCAAATAATGGAGAAACAAGCCTATGCCTTGATCAAAGCCATCAAAGACTTTAGGATTTACATCCTTTACTCCCATGTTGTAGCTTATGTACCAAGTCCTATTGTCAAAAACATTCTCACACGAGAAAACTTAGAGGGAAGGAGAGGAAAATGGATTGCAAACATACTTGAATTTGACATTGAAATAAAGCCTACAAAGCTGATAAAAGGGCAAGGTTTGGCCAAGTTAATGACAGAAGCAAATTTCCAAGCTTTAGATATCAACCAAATGGACAGTGAAACCGAGCTGGCGACTCCAAAGATCAATGTAGCCTTTGAACAATCTCCCTGGTACTCTGATATCTGTTATGTGTTACAAAACCTGTGTGCTCCCCCAGGACTGTCCAGAACCAAGTCTAGGTTCCTAAAAATGAAAACATCTAAATTTTGTGTGATAGATGAGAATCTACTCTGGAAAAACCATGAAGGTATTTTGCTGCACTGTCTTCTTGAGAGTGAAACTGACAATATTATGCAAGAATTCCATGCTGGAGACTGTGGTGGACATTTGTACTGGAAGTCCACTGTGGACAAGATATTAAGGGCTGGTTATTACTGGCCCACTATGTTCTCAGATATGAAGAAATTCACAACATCATGCCACAAGTGCCAACTGTTTGAAGGCAAAAGACAATTGCTGCCACTCCCTTTGAGGCCCATTGCAACAGAGAGACCTTTTCAACAATGGGGCTTGGATTTCATTGGAGAAATTCACCCCTCATCTTCAGGACAACACCGATGGATTCTAACAGCAACAGACTACTTCACCAAGTGGATTGAAGCTGCCCCATGCAGACAAGCAAATGATTCAGTAATCATTCAATTTTTGGAGAACAATATACTGGCTAGATTTGGCTGCCCAGACAAGATAATAACAGACAATGCTGCCGCCTTCAGATCCAAGAAGATGGTAAACTTTTGCCATAAATTTCACATTACTTTGGGCCATTCTACAGCTTACTATCCTCAAGGAAATGGTCTCGCTGAATCATCAAACAAAAGCCTGATAAACATCATAAAGAAAGTGCTGGAAGAGAACAAAAAGAACTGGCATAAGAAACTAGTAAATGCTTTATGGGCGGACAGATTAACCACCAAAAGATCAATTGGGACCAGCCCATATGAGTTAGTCTATGGATTAGAGGCCAGATTTCCTTCATCACTAGGAGTGCCAGTTATGAAACTTCTACAAGAAAGCCAAGCAGAGCCTAATGACATGCAAAGAAGGATTAACCAGATAATTTGTCTACAGCAGACCAGAGAACAAGTTTTCAGCAGAGTGCAGATACTACAAGAGAAACTGAAAAAGGCCTTTGACAGAAGAACTAAAGCTGAAGATTTCAATGTGGGGGACAAAGTTTTAAAGTGGGATGCAAGAAGAGAAGAGAAAGGAAAACATGGGAAGTTTGATTCTTTATGGAAAGGACCATTTGCTGTCCAAGCAGTACAAGGTAATAACACCTACTTCCTAAAAAGCTTGACTATAACTGAGCTGGATGAAGGTCCTGTCAATGGCAGGATGCTGAAGCACTATTTTGACTGTTCACTATGATAGAAATTCAGAGGTTCATTGTATATATGCAATTGTACATATTCTCTTGTGATTAAATTGAATAAAGAGGTTTTCCCAAATGCTGCACCTAGCAGCAACAGGCAGATAGAATCAGAGGTTCTCCAAGAAAGAAGCACACTATTTTGACAGATTATATGCAGCAAATTTTAAAGACAAAGATGGGCAGTCAAGCAACAAGGCAATCTGACCTGCTGTTCTTGGTCTTTCAAAAGAAAAACCATCCCCATGTGGAGCCACTGTTGGATACCTATAGTAATAGGTTTCATATTTCATGATTGGCAAGAGAAAAGCCAAATATGCTCTGCTTTGGTATCCCAAAGATCCCATATTTCCTAGAAAGCAAGAGCTGGGTAAGTGTTTCAAGTATTGAGGACCTTATTTCAATTTTTGTGGATGATTCAACAGTTTAATCTGGATCATGCCATGTTTCAATTTTGAGTTGTAGAATAGAGAAAGAGGTCTGTCCAAACAGCTTAATCTTGGCAGACAAGTAGCTCAGGTAGAGAAGCAAAGGTTCCCAAAAGTTTAATCTGGGACCTTGGAGGACATCAGGGTAGAAGTAGATAGAGAAAAAGAGGAAAAAGCCAAAGAAAAGAAAAGGCAATTGAGGGTTGCAAGTTCAAGTGCCCCTCCAAGAAGAAACAAAAAATGCTAGGCAAAATAGTTGGGTAGGCAGTTGTGGTTGCAGAAAGAATATGATCACCATTACACAAGTATCAATAGGTCTCTTGCCAAGGCAATTGATCTATCAGCAAACAAAGTGGTGAATTCCATGAAATTACAGCAAAGAGCATCACTAACTTCTTCCTTTTCCCTCTCTACTCCATCACTAACACTCCCTTTCTAAATCCCCCTCCTTCATTCATATTAACTCCTAATTCTACTATATAACATCCCTTATCTTACCCCTACCCCTAATAGTATTAACACTAAGGTGTATAAAACCCCAAATCTTATGTATATTCCCTCCCCTAGGCATAATAGCCGTGTATTTTTCAAAAAAGGGGACCAAATGGCATCTGGCCACTTTGGTGAACCTATTCCACCCATTTCCCTTTTGCTGCAAGACAATTTGCCTTCAAATCACCTCTGCATTGCTAAAACCCACTTTCCGAACCCATTTTGCCTATAAAACCTTTGCAAAGGTCAAATGCCCGCCTCTGGCACGTTTCCCAATCCTACCGCATTGTGGTTTAATCAAAACATTTGAAAAAACCCACATAAAACCCACAAATTTTGATTTTTCCGCCCATAATATCAAAGGCGCATGTTACCCCTCCACCAGCCGTCGGATCAAGCCCACCAGATCCGACGGCCTACAGCAATATCGGAGCGCCTCCCGTGACTGCACGTTAACTTTCGGGGAAGTGACGTTGCACCTTGTCACGCCTCCTCCACGCGTCGGGCGTTAAACCATCTCGGAGCCCGCTCTGACATCCTCCGCGCCGTACCTTAACCGCCCCGGGAGACGGCGACGGTTAAGGCCTTAACCGTGACCGTTGCACGTTAACCGCCACCTACCCGCCGCTAATTCACCGCCACGTCGTTGCCTGCCCGTACCCGCTTATGTTATTGGCCCACCTCACTGCTGACTGGGTTTCCACCTCGCCTCACCTTTGACCAGTCGCCCACTGCCACGTCGCCCGATGACGTCAGCTGACGTCACCTCACCATGACCCACCAATGACGTCATGATGACGTCAGCAGAAAAAAGCGCCAAATGGTAAAATGACCCATATTTACCAAATTTTCCCGTGTTTTTACCATTTTCACTGTGTTTTTACTGAGCGCTCTGCTTCACCGTTTGAGCTCGAATTTTCGCCAACCAGTCGATTAGCCCGGGCGACCTCCTCAGAAAGCACCTGTGCACCTGTGTCTCAACCTCCGCTCGTCGAATTACAGGTATTTAGACCATTTCGCCCTCCATACGACCTTCATTAAGCTCAAAATTGCTCACAGGGATAATAGAACCATAAAGACTAGATTTACACCGTTCATTCCCCTTCATTCATCCAGCATTGTCACTGTGAGGTCCAAGAAACACTGGCAGAACCCAAAAAACCTGCAATTCCCATTAAACCTCTGTAATTCTGCGTTTTCCCGGCAGAATTGCTAATAGACATATTTCACCCTGTTAGAGAGTTCAGTCACACCACAGAGAGGTTCTGTCACTAGAATCCAGTAGTATTTCAATTGCTACTGAGAGAATTCTCCTTCAAACATTCAAAACCTCAAACTGTATCCACAGAAGACTGCCTCCAGACTGTGTTTTCACCATTCCACTTGTCTATTTGCAATTTTGGTACCCTGAACAGCTATGGAGACCCCTATTGCACTAAACATTAAGCCCATCAATGCACCTCACCAAGAACTAGCATGGAAAGCCCTGGGAGACATGGACTACCAAATGCTGGATTGGTTTCCCATGGGAACCAAGTATAATGTGTTAATGCTGAATGAACTAAGAGCCCAGCACCTCAGTGGAGCAGATATCTTGGGGATTTGGGAGTCAAATTTGCCCATATACAACCTTCCCCAAGTCAATCCAATGCCAGAGCTCATTTACAGCTGCCAGGAATGCTATGACCCCAGCCAAAGGGCAGTCATAAGCCCCACAGGCCTAGTCCTGTTCCAGATCACCCCAGAGAGCATAAACCAGATGCTGCACTTCAATACAGCCAAGAAATTGACCCCTCTGTCCATGCAGAATCTGATTAACACAGGGATCAAGCTGTCCAGTGACCAGATTATCAAAATCAACCAACTGTTTGTCATATCAGGCTCTGAAACAGTCAGAACCCCTCCTATTGGGTACCATTGTCTGAATGAGTTGGGCAGAATGCTGGTGGACCTAATTAGCTATGTCCTAGGGTTCAGGGGGCTGGAAGATGTAGATGAAAGTATAATGGCAATGCTGTCCATGTTTGCCCCTGGTAAGCCTCCAGCTGTGCAGTATGATTATGCAACTTACATAGCAGAGAAAATCCATGATCAGTTCATGAATCTGAAGAGGGAGAGACTGTTCAGGTACTCCTCATATATCTATCATTTATTCCTTTTCTATCAGCCAGCTACCTTCTCAGTTCCTTTGAGGCCACTCAATGCCCAAGGAAGCCCAAGATCAGTTGTTTTCTGGACCTCTGTGTTTCATTTTACCTCAGTATCACCCTATACATACTGTGAGTTCATCGATTTATTCGTTTATCCGGCCCTAACAGTTCTGCAAGGTACTCCTCCTCCTAGATTAACCGATGAAATGAGGAGGATTCTACATTTGAACAAATCCTACAACATTGGCAACTGGTACTTTTACCAGAACCACACAGTCATTAGGATATATGGCTGTGAATTGAACCCATTTAGATTGCCAAGGTATGTCCCCATGAGGCTTTTTGCCCTGGAGTATTTCAGGCAGTTTGGGAACTCAGATTACCTTCACTTTCAGAGTAGAAACAAGAAGTCACAATTGAAGGTAAGAAGTCAGCTAGGTTCCTTCCTGTATAACAAGAAAGAGGAAGGATGGAAAGAGGCACACAGCATGCTGGAAGGCCTCAGATTGCAGACCAGTTTTGAGTGGATTCCTTATGACCCCAATCATAGTATTTCCCTCAGGAGAATTAGATACAGACTGGGCAACTATGCACATAAAAGACAACCGGAAATAGAAAAGTATGCCAATGCACTAGATTGGGAAGAGGGTACACTAATAGAACAACTCACTGAGGTAGAATTGCTTGAGAAAGAAGCCAGGAATGTACAAAAGGAAACTGACTTGGAAACTTGTGCACAGGTGCCCCACTCCTACAGAAAGCAAAGTGGAACAGCTGCTGGATCTTCAGCAGCACAGCAGCAAACCACTGAGAAGACATCCCAGGCAGCAAGCAAAGAAAAAGGTAAACAGGTGGAACAGCCACCTGTATTGACAGAGGAACAAGTGGACACCTTGCTACAGCAGCAAGAAGAAATGGAACAGCAGGAACTGGGGCAGCAACAAGAAAAGGCACAGTCCAGTGAACAGCCCTTGCAGCAGGAGAAGGGGACAGATCAACCTGGCAATACTGAGCAGCAGTCTCAAACAAATGTGCCTCCCAGGACAGACACCAATATAGACACATCAGTCCTCCAAACACCACAAAAGGAGGATGTGACAAGGAAAAGAGAGAGAGAGACCCCCCACACCTCATCTTTCATCAGGGGTGAGAAGAGACAGAGACTGAATGACTCCCAAGAGGAGGACATAGCAGTAAGGCAAGCCATGGGCATGGGCCCACCCAGTGGAGAACTTTCGGCCAGCTCATCCCAGCGAGGACATGACATGACAATGGGAGGAGAGGTCAGCTCCTCCGGTCAAACAAGAAAGGGGCAGTCAAGTATAAAACAGCAATTCATTGACATCAAGAGGAGGAGTGATCCAATAAAAGTGCAGCTGTACGATCACTTGCTGAACCTAGCTCCTAGCAACCAGCAAAGACTCATGTCTGCTTTCGATGTGAGCGAAGGCAAAATGATAATGAGCCACTTCATGCCTACAACTTTGCAGCCTCAGTCCACCTCAGACTATCTAAGAACCAACATGGAGGTTCTTGCCAAAGACATACACCCCATGGACAAGATTGAACTACATAAGCAGACTGGTGAAATGGTGTATGCCTCCCTGGCAGATGAGACATTGGAGAATTATAAATTAAAGAGCAGCCTGGACAACACAGCTTCTCAGCTGGAGTTAGAAAGAGCTTCATCACAAGCCAAGGACAATAGGATCAAGTCCTTGGAAGAGGTAATCATAGAGATAGGGCATGACCCTAAAGATGTCAAAGGCATCCAAGAGCTCCTGAAGATAAGGGATGCAGACATGGCAGCCCTAAGAAAGAAAATCAAACTCCCGGCCACCATCCACCCACAGACAGATGAAGTTGCCCAGCAAAGGCAAGAGAAAGATGCTACAGATCTGCTGGTATCCCTATACAAAGAGCTGGTTAGGACTCAAGACCAGCTGGGACAAACTGAAGCTGCAAAGGCAGCACTACAGGAAACACTGAAGCAAAGAGAAGAGGGCCAACCCTCCCAGCCTCCTCCTGTCATAATAAATCTTGAGGAAATCCCTCCAAAGACCACTCCTCCTCCTCAGCAAACAGAAGCTACAGCACCATCCACAGCAGCAACAACTACAACATCAGAACAGGCTGCTAGCTTAGACATGCAAAAGCTGCAAGCTGAGATCCAAGCCATGGAATCTCAAATCAAAGAGCTGGATGAGCTTAAGAAAACCTTGACTAAGGTAAATGAAAGGTTTGACAAGAGCAAACAGAATGAGGCAGCCAAGGACAGAGAGGTAAAAGCTCTTAAGAGAAGAATTGCTGAACTAGAGAAGGAGCTTGCACTAGAAAAGGTGACAGCTGAAATGAAAGCAGTGCTATGGAGCAACATTGGAAGGTCCATTGCCAAACAGTGGCAATATATTGAGACCATGGATGAGCAAATGGTGCTCATCACTAAAGCAAACAAAGAAATACAGAGAGCCAGGGCGAGCCTTGGACACATGCCAGAAGCTGCTACAAGGATAATCAACACTCTGAACTATAAGACTAGCTCTCAATTAGCTGTCATGGGAATCACTAACAGGACAGAAGCAATTGCTGTAGCAAAGAGAGTCGTTACATTGAGGAACTTGGTTGGAACACTGGAGAGGAGGACACAGGATATGCAAACTGAAATCAACAGATTCCTGGAGAAATTTGTGGCACTACAGAACAGAGGCCTCCCCAGCATTTTAAGCAGTGTAGGAAGACTGCTCACCCTAGAGAATTACAACAAGAGAATTGATGCCCAGGCAGTAGCAGAGATTGCACAACCGCCCAGCACTTCAGCAGAACCAGGGCCAGCCACTGGGCAGAGTATGTATGACAGAGTGGAGAACCTGTTTTTCCTCATGAATGAAGTTGACCATCTGTTTGACACACCACCTAACTTCTTCAAATTCACAGAAGCAGATGAAACTCTAGGGGCAATCTTAGCACACCAACTGCCCACACAGGATGCCTGGAGAAATTTGACACAGACAGTTTTGTCAGGCCAGAATCAGTAGCGCTATTTCTACAGCTAAATAAGCACACATGCGCAGGCACAGTGTTGAGGAAAATATCTACAGGGAAGAGGCAGAGGCTGAGCCAACTCAGCAGGACCATTGACTCACCACAAGCAAGAGTCACAATCACGAGTGACAAGTCCAAGACACAGCGTACAAAGCATTGAAGACAGATTTTCCAGCATTTACTCAGAAAATCTCGACCGACTTAGCTGTCTCCAAAGGCTAAAATATCTTCTGACAGAGCATTAAAATGCCTGTACTCTGTAATCAATGCTGCATTAAATTTTGGCCATAACATCTTAAGTAGTTGGTAAGAAAGTAAAATCTGAGATAACTGAGGACTCAGATATTTTGTAAATAACCGCAAGTATATATTCACCCTTCACAGCAGTGAAAAGGGTTGTTGTTATTTTCTTTGGAAAAGCTCTAGCTCATTGTAATATTTTCAGAGAATTAATACAAAGGAAGAATGGAATTTCCAAGGCTTGGTTTTCTTTGATGTATGGTGGTGAAAGATGAATGTTACAGGATTCCAGGGTGTTGCATAAAACAGCAAGTATTCTCAAATCTCTTTGTTATGTGTTTTTGAGTCTTTTGTTCTCTTTTGTTGTTCAAATGTTTTTACACTTGATAGCAAGGTGAAAGGATAGTCCCAGGATTTAACAATGTTTACCCTGGACTCAAACTGAGCTATTATACATGTTTTCCTCAGATACAGTGACAGAATTGTAATTCTTAATTGCTGCATTTCAAAACTGTGTCTTTTACTGTGACAGTCATTCTCAGGGATTCAATTTTGCCCCTAAGACCTCTGTTTTCTCCTCTTAAAGCTGTCTGTTGGGAACATATAGATAACAAGTGAAAATTCTTAAATGCTTTCACTGTTGTATTACCTGTTTCCAGTAATTTAATCAAAAAACCTGTTCTATTAAGCACTCAAATGGCCCTGTAAGTTCCATCTTTCATCTCAAAGTTTCAAAAACATATAGCCACAGACTCCATTGCCCAATGGTACTCAATCTCTCAGAAAACTACTTCACTAGAACCTAAAAGGAGTTTCATCAACCAAAACATAAACAAAAAATCAGTACATAATAGCTAGCCTAAAACCCTATTACAAACAGTTGCAAATCATAAAGAGAGAGCCCTCTCTGATCACAGTTTGGCTAGGGACAGTGATCCAAAGATTGGTTAGTGGTTACCCCGGCCGTATTCCCTTGGGAGTCATAGGGAACAACCTGGGTGTTAACACCCGGCAACAACGCTAGTCTGATGTTATTCCTCTGAGATATTAGTAGGTCAACTACCAACGCCAAAGCATCTAAAATAATTGTTTTAGGGTTTTTGGTTCTAGTTTTTGGAAGACCAATGAAAGAAGACAGATTTAGAATTGAAATACTTAATCCTTTGGATAATATTAATATATCAGCAAATGGCTACTATAAAGCTTTACATAGTGATATAGATCAAATAATGGTGAGTGGAAAACAAAAAGTAATATGATTATCACAGTTTCCAGACTGTAAAACAGAACAATCATAAGTATGAAAACCTTCTAAACTACGTTCAAAAGATTCAAGGTAGTATACTTAAGCTTACAAAGGATGTTGATGATTTATTGATTAGAAGGATTAGCTAAACAGGTAGTCCATTAATCCATTCTCTTAATAGATGATCACTTCATGAGCTTATAGGAATAAATTGTGACACAATTGTTTCTACCTAGATATCTCTATAAGTCATAAACATATGAAGAAAACATAATGATGATAACTGGAAAAACTTACAGGATAGCACAAACTGTGTAAGACCAAATTCATAATCCTCTACTTTGTATTAAGGTGTCCAGAAAAGCTTCCTTCAAAGGTGTAACCAGGTTCAAAATGGAATGAACAGTCATGACTTAACAAGCAGTGAGCAATAAACCACGAACAATAAACCCTTTTACAACTCGAGAAAAGAGTTATTTATACAATAATGAGACTAGGAAAATATCCCTAAACTAATTAAGATTTATTCTAGGAAAGGAAAGATCTTTATTGCAAGAAGATAGGGGCAGATGTTTGAACCTCTTCTTGTTGTCCCCTTTATTCAGGCTGTGCTGGCTTTGTTGTATGATATTTTGCCTTTTATGCTGCTTTGATCGTTTGTATCCTTCACGCTGGCCGATTGCTTCATTTAATCTTTTATCTGATATTGTTTAAGCTATGTTTAATTTTCTTTGACGCAGTTGAGTAACCTTTACTATGCTTCAAGTTTTTACTTTGTTTTTGAACAATAAAATCTTCATATTTGTCTTCAAACTATTATGCAGGCTTTTTCTTTATAAACCTGGAACTAGAGTTTCTCTTGCAAAACACAGAAATCGTTAAGAAAATACAGGTGACAGCGAAGGTCATTAATGGCTTTATTTGGCTTGAAAGGATGTTGGAAGGAATCCAGGGTGTATTGGAAGGCAAAACAATGGTTTTATTTGGTCGCAGAGGATTATGGAGGCTTGACTGTGTAAAAGGGCGAAACAGAGTCAAAATGGTGTTTTTGCGTTAAAACGGCAAAACAATTTATTTTTGAAATATGGCGCAAAAATTAACAGTGGTCATTTTTTCGTTATGCGGGGTTATGAGTTAAAACTGAGATTTATTGGGGTTTGTCGTTTAAAACATGGTTCGGGTTAATTCTTCATTTAAATTGTAAAAACGATTTAACAAAGAAATCCTTCGCAAATCAATTTATGGCGGACTTGAAAAATATGAATTTGGGCGGATAATGACATGGTGTCCGGGTTCAAATCGCATATCGCAATCGGAGTTAGGCGAGGGTAGGCCCACTGCAAAGGAATGCGATAGGGGCCAAACGCGATGTGAAAATAAACCATAGATAATATTGCATCAGGTTCGGGCTCCCATCGGATATTGGCAATCGCAATGGCAGAGGTTGTATGAGTCGGACGGGACTTGCGATGAGGGCGCATGTGATATGGAGATAGATTATGGCATATATTGCGTCGGCTATGGACTTCCCATTGCATATCGCAATCGGAGTTTGCAATGCACGGAGTAATGCTTTAGCCGGGACTTGCGATGGGGGCAGATGCGAAATGAGTATGAATTATGATATATATCTGCATCGGGTCCGAGTTCCCATCGCAATTGCTTATCACAATGTGGAGGGTGTATGCATTTTAAAAGGCTTGTGATCCCGCCGATGCGATGTTTTATAAAATACATAGTTTTATTATAAAACTTATGGTTTCGGGGTATTTTACTAAAGTAATTAATATATACGAGAAAAGGACTTTTTAAGGTTTTAATAATATAAGTTAGTATTAATATGAAATATGAGCGGAAGGGGAAATAACACTAAGTATAATGCTTTTTCATGTGTTATTTGCTTTGGCATATATATATTAATACTTAGGTTAAAATATATTTTGTGGGTTTTTTGGGTAAAAGGGAATTTAACATGGGGTTTTCACTTTTCCTAGGTAAAAAGGATTTTAACCTTAGGAAAAGGGATTTTTTTATGGAAAATGAGAGAATATGAACTGTATGAAGGTGGGAAGGATAAAATAGTAAATATAAGGATGAGTGGGAATGAATTTTTTTATGAGGAGGAATCTAGTACTTGTTTTCCTTAAGTCATTAAGCCGAGGGTTCGGTCCCTCCAGAAGTCAGAGAAATGCTCTAAGCCTTTTGACTTAAAGGATTTAAGTATGGGAAATTAGTAAAGTATAAGGGGCGAAATGAATGGGGGAAGTTAATTAATTGACTTTGTAAACCTTCATTTGCTTTGTGTAATTGCCTCATGGACATAGAACATATGGTAAAACATGATAAATGTACCTTTTGTCCAATCAATCATCATACTTCTGCAACCTTTCTTCTACTTACCCTTTGCTTACCCTATCATTTTTTCTTCACTTAATGGGTGCATTTAAGCTAGAAAACCCTTATCCATTTTCTTTTAAAGCAAAAAACTATGTACTTCTAACCTAATATCATCCAAGGGCTCAGATTAAACTGAATGAGCACCTTATTATTCTCTACCTAACTATTGATTTGCCAAGATTAAATAGTTTGGCCAGATCTTTATTCTCTAACTATAACATCAAATTTGAAGCATGAAGCAGTCAAGATTAAACTGTTTGACTGTCATGGGTTGTGGCATTTACGACAAGATGCACACAACCATTATTTTGTGGAAAAAGGTAGTGACATTTAGACTTGCTCACTTTTAGAGTTTATTTGTTTTCTTTTCTCTCTAACCTAACATTTTCATTTTGTCTTGATGTTTTAGGACATCTAACCTAACATTTTCTTTGATATGGACATCATCATCAAGGTATATTTTTTTTTTAAACATTTTTTTAATATTGTTATGTCCATATCCTAAATTAACATTTTTTCAAATATTCTATCTTATCAAAATCAAAAAAATGCTACAACAGAAACCAAGAGGAGTTGAGAACCGAACAATACTTCTAGAGGTGTTAAACTTGCTTTTCATGAGCAAGGTCCATTCAAAGAGTTGAATTTCTACCATTGTGTTGCCAAGTGTTGTAGTGGCTACAACCACCCTCCAATATTTTTTCTTAGCTTCATTTTGGAGCCTCCCTTCCAACCTTCACAGCAGCTTACCTTGCTTCGACAAGTTCACAAGAGTCAGTGTTTTGCTTGCTCAAAGGCAACCTGTCAATCATAGCTTGATGCATTCCTCTCACAGGTTGTTCACCTGTACTTGATCCAACTGTAGGCTGACCAGCTTCCCCAAGAAAATTGTGCATTTCTAGAGTGCAACCAGCCTTCCCTCCAGAAATTGTGCAATCCTGTCTGGCATCCTGCTGGTTTCCAAGATTGCGAAATTCTACCATTCAACACTCACAGTGGAAATTTCGTAATTTTCCCTAGCAGGGCTACTCAGCCCAAAATTTGTGCAAATCTCGGCAGCAGTCAGCTGCTCTTCCTAGAAATTGCACAAATCTCCTGCGCAGTCAACCCAGCTCCCAGCCAAAAATGTGCATTTCCTTCAAGCAATCGAATAGCCTCTTGCATGTGCAGCTAAGTTGACAGGTTCCCTCCTAGACTGAGAAAAATAGACTTGCATGCATGGGTCGCTTCTCCCAAGGCAGCATGTAAGGGCATCCCTTGTTTCAGGGATCTATGTTTAGCAGTTGGAGGTTGCATGCAAGGATCATTTCAAAAACCTCCCACCCAGTCTCGCTTTCCCTAGATTTGTGGCATGCGCGTCACAACCTCAATGTTATCAAAACTAATCAACCAAACGTTGCAAAGCTCATTCCTCACATCAACCTTGAAGCTCTCACATCCCACATCATATCTAGGAGTAGTGGGCACATTCAGCTCATTTGTTTTGGGGTAAGCCCGCTTCCCATGCCTTGTGTTGCATTTCTATCACTTTTTGTGTTTTCAGTTGCATGAGTATTGTTTTCTTGATTTCTTTGAACTCTTGTTGTTGTTTACATGTATATTAGCTTGTACTAGCACCATTTTAGTTTTAGTCAACATCTCACTTCTATCACATGCATGAAATTGTTTTTCGCGAACAGTCGACGATTCGGCGACTCGCCTCACCCACATCCATGTTGCTCCATTTTATGAATCTGTCATTCACCATTTGCATGCATGATCATTCATTGATTCTTACACTCAGTATCATCATGCATTTGCATTCACATTCGCATTTAGTTTCCCGTCAGCGAGTTCACCCAACCTTGGCCCGGACTCTGCCTCACTAGACAGTGTTACGCAATCCTGAGAGGGAAGGCTATGCCTTCCTCTCCATAAATGTGCATTTTTGCTGAACAGATGTTCCCCAGGCCTGCTTTGCAATCCTGAGGGACAGTGACTACTGGCCAAGAAAATTGTGCAATGTAGTCACTGAGTTTGTAGCCATTGCTAGCTGAGATTATGCATTGCGCAATCCCAGCAGTCAGCAGCCAGACTAGACTGTGCATTGTGTAGGTCTAGCAGTCAGTTAGTCTCCTAGTAGCCCAGACTATGCCTTGTGCAGTCTTGGCAATCAGCCTCTCGACCTCCCGGCCGAAATTGCACAAACATCATGATCAGTCACATAGGTATGTTACAAGTCAGTTCTCAAGTTCATTTTGGTTTTCGACTGATAGCTTGCTTGCCATGAGTGTTGTCATGTCTCCAGGTATTGCAGGTGTTCATCTGCCTCTCAATAGTGCAGGTACAATGGTTTCCAAGAGGGCAGAGTTGAAGACAAATTTCAAAGCACACTTGGAAATGCAGTCGATCAAATGTCTATGAGGTTGCCTACTAACGAAGATATCGAGTTTTTCGTAGACAAGAACATCAAGATAGCATAGCAAGCAGCATCATGAACAAAGGTTGAAGGCAGCATATTGAACACAACAAATGCAATGTATGCAGCGAACAAAATGAATTCGTCGAACACAGTAATGCAGTAGATGCAATGAATCCAAGAGGAAGGTTGTTAACAACACAAAGGCAGAACAAAGTTGGAAGATCAAGCAGATCCACTGATAATGAAAGCAACTTTGGAGACTCAGGCTATGAGGTGATGGTGCGACATGAAGATCGCACAAAGACAGAGAATGGAACAAAGAAGGAGTTGCATGTGTTGAAGCAACAACTCAAGAGAGAACATGAAGCTGCACAGACAAACGAATGCATTGCAGCAGGAACAAGAACAATATTGGGCGTAACATGCACTCATGGATGAAACTGTGCCCATACAAGTTAAAGATCCATCCCAACAGCTAACACAGAGTAGACATGGTGATCAGTGTTGTTGATCGCATGCAAGGGATTCATAAGCATGCATGTCATTGTGCGCACGCATGCAATCCAACCCATTCAAAAAAGTCACCAAGTCAAAGACAAGAAGCAAGTCCAACTGGAGCTGAACATGTACTTCGGAAAGTTGATGCGCATGACTACTAGCATACACTTGAAGATCAGCATGGACACTATGCATTAATGTGTTTCTAGTTTATTCGCACCCAAGAAGATCATGCGCATGTTAGCAGATGACTTGTATGAAGGAGCCGAACCAATGCACCGGTTGCAACGGAGGCAAGAGTTCACTTCAACAAGATGTCACCATGGGATGCATGCACACCATCACGGACAACCAAGCTTGGCATCAGCTCACCACCTTCACCATTACAAGCATTTGAAAGAGTTGGTCTCATCACAATGAACCGAGTGTCAGTGATGTCTTTCATGGCTTGCTCAAGCCATGTTGTCTCACATGAATACATGTGCATAGGTAACGTCATGTCAAGTGTAAGTCAAGTGTCAATAGTTGGATGTAATAGTCATAGAGTAGATGAAGAGTCATGAGGGTAGATGAACTGTCACAAAGGGGAATTTCAAGTGTCACCCCACCCTTTGCTATAAATAAAACCTCATAACTCATTGTATGGGCTTTTGGTCAGCCAAGTTTCAGATAAGACTATCTTGGAAAGAGCTTGGAAAGTATTGTAACGCACCTTGGCTTCTCCACTGCATAGAGCTAGTACATCTCTTTGGAGGAGTAGACGATGTGGCTGTAATTTTGGACTGTTGGAGCTAGCAAGTTTACATGGATGTATTATATGATTTGAACTTACAATTCTTTATATAATAAGAGCCAGCACATTTTCATGCATATGTTGTTATTATAGTTGGATTGTTCTGGTTGTTGTAGCGATGTATGTTGTTTAACTTACGTAGTTGTGTATGAACTACTTTGTATGCAATTATATGAATCTTGTTACAAATATGTTGTTGGTTTAACCATCTCCTTGGATTGCGAGCTGACCTTCTTTCCAGCTTGTGATGCATCTTCGCTCGTGTGTTCCCTTCCCAGCTGAGTACTGATACAGGTTGCTAAGGGGTGCACTCGTCTCAACCCCCATGTGTTAGAACCTCTCGTACACCTTCCTTGACTCACTGCAGCAATCACACCCTTGCTACTGACAGAGTTATCTTACTTGCCTCTGTGCGACATCACGATCAAAGCATTGCTTTACGACCCACTATTGGGACTCCTATACCAAACGGTCTTAGGTCTAATTGGGACTTCTTACCTGGGAGATCCCCTTACATGTTGGATACCATCAACAGTTTCCAATGCACCCCATAGTGTATGCTTAAATATTGTTGGATATGGTAGACAAGCATATGTTTTAACACCTTCTCAATATTAATGACTATGCATCTTTTCTTTACCATCCTTACATGCACCTTATTCCCAAGCTCTGTATTGAATATGGAGACCTCACACATTTTCACTCCATCTTGCAAAGATCTACCTTGTATCCAAGAGAAAATGTGGAAGAACCATTTGCACATGTAAAAAAAGTAAATAATCTTAGTATTTTCTCAAACAAAAAATTTATTATACTTGCAATAACACTTAACACATGCTTCTAGATTTTGATTTACCTATGTTAAGCATCAAATCCATGATCTTCGATTGATGGATGTCCCCTTCATAAACATCCTCTGCAATCAAATGTGGTTAAGTGACATAACTTATCAAAACTATAACATAGTATGCATTAACCCATTCTTGAGCATAATAAGTTCTAGTCTTTATAGATTCAACCCTTCTGAGCCCAATAATTTTACCATTAATTAGGAGGTCAACATAATCCCATTTTCTCAAAATTATTTTTTCCTTTGTAACTCATACCAATTATACAGAAACTCAATTGTGATTTATAATTATGATTTAACCATATAAAGTGTGAATTTATATCTTAGCAAAACAAGAATTTCAAAAAAGTAATACAGATGAAATAATTTAGAATATTATCGTAACCATTTTATATTTATTGAAACATTGTTCCTCATCATCTAGTGCTTGGTACTAAATGTACTATATATATATATATATATATATATATATACCTAACAATTAGATATCTAGGTATAATTATAGAATGCTAGATATTAACTCATCTTAAACCAGTAAGTTCCTATTTCACTTTGAAAATGGCACTTGTATTATTGATGTATGTGTACAAATAATGTGTTATATACCTAGGGGGGATAATATGGGGTACCAAGGGAGGTACCCAAGTTAATAATGTAATAATGGGATGGGCCATAGTAATAAATAAGGTGGTTAACCCATGTCATGTAAGGGACCACAAGTAGTTAATAATAATGTAATGGGCCCATGGTATTAGTTGATGGTATGAGGGAACCATGGTAATGACACATGATATTGTATGTATGAGGCCTATATAGAGGCTAGAGACTCCACATGGAGAGATATGAAGAGAAGTATTATTGTATGAACAAGCATATGGCTTGTGGAGTGTCCTCCTTCCTTAAGGAGTGAATGTATGGTGTTGCCCTACCTTAAGGGTTTTGATAATAAAGAAGCATTTCTATCTATTTTGATCTTGTTCTTTCTTGGGCTTATTTCTGTTATCATATATCTTTTGGATCAGAGCTACAACAATTGGTATCAGAGCACTTTCTTGGGCAAACCGTGGATTTTTTTTTTATTTTTGCAGGGATTTTTTGGGTGGCGAATTTGCAGATCATATTTGTACGTTTTGGTGCCATATATACAGAATATAATTGCATATCTGTATTCCTTGTGAAAAGATACCCAAATTCAAAAAAAAAATCAGTTGAATCGGAGTCCGGATGAAGGAGATATCGCTGATCTAAAAATCAGTGGGGTTGTAGACAATTTTCAGGGCAGCGAGTTTTGCGGCGCAGATCTAGAAGTCCTGGTGCAAGATCTGCAAGATCTAATTGTAGATCTGGAATCTTTGTGAAAAAACACATGATTTCAAAAAAACAATCAGTCGAATCGGAGTCCGGATGAGGGAGATATCGCTAATTTAAAATCAGCTCTTTTTGCAGAAATTTTGGGTGACGCCGGGAAAGTAGCAGCGCAGATCTGAAATTCTAGTGTCTGAATCAGGATTTCTATCACATGGGCAGATGCAAAATGGTTGTTCCATTTTTAAAAATAGGTTATAATAGGGATTCTGAGCAATATTGATGGATCTGTGACCATTTCAATTTGTCGCCAATATTTTTGTGATGGCGGGCCTAGATCGCTTTGAACAGGAAGACTCTTTTTTGGGTTGTCTCACTAAGCTCCGACAGACGGGTACAGTGGAGGAATATATTACCACTTTTGAAGCCTTATCCTTCCGCACTAAGGGTCTCACAGATACATTCTTTAAGGAAGTTTTTATCAGCAATCTTAAAGAAGCCATCAAAGCTCAAGTTCTACTTCACCACCCTCCCACATGGAAGGAGGCTTGCCAGGTAGCTCGTCAGGTCACATTGCCTAGCAAAGATTTTATTTTTACAGAAAAAAAGGAAACCATGGAACCTAAAGGGTTATTTCCTACTAGTATATCCTTATTGCAGATTCATGGATTGATTCAGAAAGAGAAGATCATTGTTTCTATCAATCCTAGTTGTAAACATAATTTTATGAGTGTTAATTTGGCAAAAAAATTGCAAGTCCCAGCAAAACAAATTGAACATACACAGGTTGATGATAAGGATGTTCAAATTTATAAGGATTTGAAGCTTTCTTTGGATAAATATGTGTTGCATGGTGATTTTTATGCTTCAGAGATGGCTAATATGGATGTTGTTTTGGGATATCCTTGGATGGAATCCGTAGGTACTATCAATATTAATGTGCAGAAGAAATTCTTGAAGCTATGGTATAAAAAGAAGAAAATTACATTATAGGATATTTCCATCCATAAACAGGTAGAGCACATGGAGGCTGAAGCAAAAGATGTTCAAGGGACTGACATATCAGATGATGAGCCTTTGATGATCGACAATCAAACACAAACAGAGGCTGCAGAAGAAAAGGTTACAGGTGATGATACATCAGAGGA
Organism: Pinus tabuliformis; assembly: GCA_031772625.1. Classification (NCBI taxonomy): domain Eukaryota; kingdom Viridiplantae; phylum Streptophyta; class Pinopsida; order Pinales; family Pinaceae; genus Pinus; species Pinus tabuliformis. Next base: position 1,303,512,003 of record CM062809.1, on the reverse strand, counting down.
GGGCTCAGTGGTTGAAGTCATATTGAAAAAGAAGACATCACAACAGGCACCACAGCAGGGTGAAGTCAAGCAAAAGCCATCGTGGGTTAAAACTTCAACATATCATCACCCACATCACCCCACAAGACAACCATCAAAATGGAAACCAAGTAGTCATATGACGGATAGAAAGGAGAGACGATCCACCTACTACACATCAACGCAGAAGAGCTGCCACGGTCAACTTCCATCTCAAGCGAGCGAGGCACCAGCGAGATCGAGGGTTCACCTTTCTCTTGGATGGCTAGATGCACGTGCATGGTATCAGTGGACTACTCTTTTGAGTAGATCTTATTATTTGTGTTCTTCCCATGTTTCGGGGACGAAACATGCTTAGGGGGTGGAATGTTATATACCTAGGGGGGATAATATGGGGTACCAAGGGAGGTACCCAAGGTAATAATGTAATAATGGGATGGGCCATAGTAATAAATAAGGTGGTTAAACCATGTCATGTAAGGGACCACAAGTAGTTAATAATAATGTAATGGGCCCATGGTATTAGTTGATGGTATGAGGGAACCATGGTAATGACCCATGATATTGTATGTATGAGGCCTATATAGAGGCTAGAGACTCCACATGGAGAGATATGAAGAGAAGTATTATTGTATGAACAAGCATATGGCTTGTGGAGTGTCCTCCTTCCTTAAGGAGTGAATGTATGGTGTTGCCCTACCTTAAGGGTTTTGATAATAAAGAAGCATTTCTATCTATTTTGATCTTGTTCTTTCTTGGGTTTATTTCTGTTATCATATATCTTTTGGATCAGAGCTACAACATAATTCTCATAAGAAATTTGTAAAAGTTGGAGAACCACAACATGTTGTTTTGGAAAATCAGAGTGTCCAAAATTGATGCCACATATGATATAAAAAATCCTTATGTGAAACAGAAATTAAATTTATATCTCACTTAGTAGGGATGTTTGATATTTAAACTTGAAATTTGGAATTCATTCCAAAGGTTTTCTTCCAAATAAAAGTTTTAGTACTATAAATATTAGATAATTATCATATTTATTTTAAAAGGTTTGAAATTAAATTTCAAAGCTTCAGTTCCAATGGTATGACTCCCTCCCTTTACATATTTGAGGACATAATATTTAGAATGGATACATAGGGATGTAAAACTCTAAAACCTCAAAAAGTGTAGATTTGAGTTTTGGTAGATAGTTATGTTGATGAAAAAAGTATGACCTCATACATCTATAAATTAGTGAAATTAATTTTGGAAGATCATAGCTATATTATAGAGATGAGAGAAAAATAATACATGTTGCTAAAAAATTGTGCTTTTCACTTTATAGCTACATACTTGTGCATTGGAAGCAAAGTATATAATACTTCAATAATACATTTATTCTTAAACTCCAAAATTGAATGGATATCATACTTTCTACATGGAATAGTCATTATAAAATTTGTGTGATATTTAATTATATCACAAACACAAACATATTTCCAACAAGAACATTTTATAGAAAAATAAGTCTAACACATTGTAGATTTTCTTCTAACTCAAACACAAAAACATTGTCAATAAAAATAGTAAACACAAACATAGTGTCAATAACAACATTACAAGGCAAAACAAATCTGACACATGCAAGATTTCCTTCTATTGCAAATAGAATCAAATAACAATATTATAGGGTGAAAGAAATCTATCCCATATTAGGTTAGCTTCTAGCACAAACACAAGCATGTTTCCAATAATAACGCTACAATGCAAAACAAATCTAGTGCATGCTAGACTTCCTACCAATAGATAAAAAATAAATAAGCAAGGTGAAACAAATCTAACACATGTAATGTGCTTGTGCTTATGCAAGAAAAAAATGTAGAGCGTGCTATATTTATTTTACCTTACAATGTTTTTTTTTTATACTAGAAGGAAAGTTAGTGCATATTAGATCTATTTTACGTTGCATTGTTGGCATTTTTACTATAAACAAATCTAAAGTGTGGTAGATTTGTTTTACCCTGCAATGTTTTTGTTTTTGATATAAACAAAGTCTAGTATAAACTAGATTTTTTTTACCTGCAATTCTTGTGTTTTTGTTTTACCCTACAATGGTTTTGTGCTTTACCTTAAACTATATTTTCTTTACCTTACCATGCTTGTGTTGGTGCTAAAAACAAATCTAGGGGGTGTTAGATATGTTTTAACTAGTAATGATTTTGTTTGCGCTAGAAACAAATATAGTGCGCACCATATTTTTTTTACCCTACAATTATTTTGTTTGTACTAGAAACAAATCTAACACACTATATTTTTTTACCCTACAATGGTTTTGTTTGTGTTTTTATTTTACCCTACAATGATTGTGTTTGTGTTCTTCCTTACACTAGATTTGTTTTACTTTACAATGTTTGTGTGTTTATGTGTTAGAAACAAATCTAACATGTGCTAGATTTTTTTTACCTTGTAATGTTTGTGTTTATGCTAGAAGGAATTATAGCATGTGTTAGATTCATTTTACTTTGCAATATTGGTGTTTGTGCTAGAAATAAATCTAGCACACATTAGATTCATTTTATCTTCCAATGTTTTCGTTTGTGCTATAAACAAATATAGCTCCTATTATATTTTTGTTACCTTGCAATGCATGTGTTTGTGCTTTTGTTTTACTCTATAATGCTGCTTTATTTTGTCTTACACTAAAAAATTTTTACCTTAAAATGATTTTTTTTGTGCTAGAAACAAATCTAGCGAGCGTTGGATTTATTTTACCCTGCAATGCTTATGTTTGTGCTAAAAAAAATTCTAACGCACTCTAGATTAATTTTATCATGTAATTCTCCTTTTTGTGCTAGAAAAGAAATCTAACACGCAATATATTTTTTTACCCTACATGTTTTTATTTGTGCTATAAATAAAATCAGCACATATTGGATTTGTTTTATGTTGTAATATCTATGTTTATTCTAGAAAGAAAGCTAATGCATGTTAGATTTGTTTAATTTTACAATGTTGGTGTTTATGCTAGAAAGAATCCTAGCACACACTAGATTTGCTTTACCCTACAATGCTTTTATTTGTGCTAGAAACAAATATGGTGACCCCTAGATTTGTTTTACCCTACAATGCTTGCCTTTGTGCTAGAAACAAATCTAGCATGTGTTAGATTTGTTTTAACCTACAATGCTTTTGTTTGTGGTAGAAACAAATCTAGTGCATGCTAGATTTGTTTACCCTGCAACACCTTTATTTGTGTTTGTGTTTGAAACAAATATAGTTGGTGTTAAAAAAATTTTATCTTACAATGCTTGTGTTTGTGATAAAAACAAATCTAGCAAGTGTTAGATTTGTTTTACCTATAATTTTTTTGTTTGTGCTGAAAGCAATTCTAGCAGGTGTTAGATTTGTTTAAACCTATACTGCTTGTGTTTGTGCTAAAAACAAATATAGCAGGTGCTAGATTTGTTTTTCCATGCAATACTTGTGTTTGTGCTAGAAACAAATCTAGTGCACACTAAATTTCTTTTACCCTAAAATTCTTGTCTGTGTGATAGAAAAAAATATAACACGCATTAGATTTTTTTCACCCTGCAATTCTTTTGATTGTGTTTTTTTTTACACTATATTTTTTTACCTTACAATGCTTGCACCTATGCTCAAAACAAATCTAGAAGGCACTAGTTTTGTTTTACCTTGCAATGATTTCATTTATGTGGCTGACAAAGACACTGAAAATCATCTGAATCAAAGTGGATGTATGTCTCCATAATTGTTTCATTACTAATCTGAATATTTCCTTAGATGGTCAATCTGGGTACAAAAATTGGATTACTAGAAGAATTTATCAAGGTGTCATTGTTGTCACAAAGTTGGACACATTCAAAAAGATTGACCCAGTTGAGGCCCTACAAGAATGGATCAAATGGAGAAATTCTCTCTTATCGATAAGGTTTCTAGCAGTCCTTGCTCAAAGGGGATCTCTACCAGTTCTAGTATATGAAGCTCCCTGTTATAGGTTCCATTTGACAACCTTCCAACCATTAAGTCAATAATCCCCTTTCTCCCTCCTATTATTCTCCCTTCTGTTATTTCTCTTAAGGCTCATATCTACCCTAATGTTGGTACCTCTTCCTCCCTATCCACTCCTAGATGGAATCTCCTTGGCTCCTGTGGAGTCCTCTATCCTTGAGTCCCTCTTCCCTGCCCTATTGTATGGCCTAGGAAGAATCATTTTATTATTCCCCCTTCTAGTGATGGCCTAGCGATGGATCCCCCTATTATATGCCCAATTGGTAGAAATTAAAATCTACCTAAAGCTCAAGAGAAACCAAAAATGGAAATCAAGGAATGAAAACAAGCTTCTATTATTAGGGCTCTTAGAGAAAATTTACCTTTGTCCAAAGGTGTTACAGTATTCTCCTCTCCTTCATTCCAAGGGACATGTGGATTCCTGGAAATGGAATTCCCTCAAAATATTGGTTGTTTCCATAAAACCTGATATTTTAATGATCCGGGAAACTATGTGCTATGGTTCAAAGGTGTGAAGAATCCTTAAAGGTTTTTGGAGGAACTAGTAGTTTAGTCACATTGACTCAGATAGTTTTCAAGTAGTATAATAGCAATATGGAACTCAAATGTCAAGGCCACAAATGATGTTTGTATCAATAATAAGGGATTGATTAGAATCTACCATTTTGTAATTTGCAAAGTGTCATTAATATAACTAACTCTTTTTTATTAAAAAGTATTAATGTTGAAAAAATCAACTCAAAAAAATGCTCAATGAAGCTAGAGTCTAAGAGAACAATTAACTCAAAAAAATATTGATTAAAACTTGGTTATGTGATTCATTCAAAATGGGGTACTATTGGTTATGATTGGGCTGACCCAGATTACGTACCAAAAAAACCCTTAATCACTGGCCCTTCTGGCAATGACCTGCAAGCATATCATAGTGTCACCCGAAGTGACTATGGGAGGATACAGAACTAGGTTTATGCAGCCTTGAGGGATGTGGAGATGTGGTGTTTTTATGTTATTTTATTATTAACATTCATAAATCACTTTACCGCATTCATTTTAATCACTTAACATATCTTATAAAGCCATAAATCATTACTTTGCTGAAATAAAGTGCAATTGTAATAAACTGTTATGCTACAACAAATAATAAGCAAATATACACATGAAGACACTAATTTTACCGTGGTTCAACCCAATGTGGGGCTATGTCCACATGAACTATTGCTTATAATGATGAATCTTTGTACAACAAACAATTCTTGACCTGCGCACTAAGCTGCAAGTAGTTTGAGCACTCAATTGCAGACTCAAGCCTCTGCACACTCAACTACAAAGCCTTTCCTTCGCCACAAAAACACAGATCACAATGATACAACCAAAACACAGATCTAGATCTCAACAATGAATCATTTCTTGTTATTTGACCCTATATATACTATTACATCAAGGGTTAAATCGTTACAATACCATGGTCCACATACCATGGACTCCTTAAAACAAGTAGCTAAAACCATTGATCCTTTACATTGTCACATGCTTTTACAAAAACGAGGGGCTTAGACCCACTCCGACACCCTTATACCACATGGTATATTCCAACTGCTTCATTGCATGGTCCACTTCGCACTTCGCTGCATTCTCCGTCGTGCACTTTGCTCCACAAAATGCAGAGTCTTTGCCAAAAACTAGGCCAAGTTGGGTTGCACCCAATTGGCCCCAACGCTCACATATGACTCGTCCCGAGTCACTCAGCTGCTTTGCCTTTGATTTTTGTTGTGATGTTGTTGTAGGCATTATTGAACTGTTGCAAAGTTTCTGCAACTTTCTTTTCTTCCCTGCGCACCTCTTCTAATAGTGCTTATGTGCCATGATCTATAGATTTCTACACCATTGTTGTCTCATTATGTCAAAGCTCCTAAAGCTTCTCATCTACTCTCTGGGATAGTTGAAGAGCCTCATCCTGCCATGGTTGAGTTCTTTCTGCCAAAAACTGCTCTTCCTTCTTCAATTCTTCTATCTTTTTCTAGAGGGTCTTTCCCTCATTGATCTTGGCGATCTTCTACGAGATTGGTAAGGTCTTCGTAGTTTCCCAAATCTCTTCTAACTATTGTTTCTTCTGTTGAATTTCTTCCTGTAGTTTCTGCACATTTGGGTCTTCCTTCAGCAAAGTTTGAATCTGTAAACTCTCGTCTAAAAGTTTCCCACAGTCTGTCACTACTGCAAAGATACTGGCCATTGTAGCCTTTAGGTCAGTCTCCATTTTCTCTCTTACTTCTTACGACATGGTTGGTTGTAGCTTCATTTGCATCTCACTGATCTGCATTTCATATTTAAACTATACCACGGTGATCTTCTCCTTATATTCTTTAACTGCAAGGCCTAGTTTTGCGACCTTCTCTTCTACTGGCTCTTCTTCTCAGACATCAAGGTCTAAAATCTCTCTACATGTTGCTTCAAATACTTCCTTAAGCTTCTATTGTTGTCGAACTACTCGATCCCTCTCCTGGATCATCTGGTCGAGCTTCTCCTACATCGAAGCTCGCTCCCTTTCTACCTGAATATTCAGCTGTGAAGTGTGTTGTTCGCGCAACTTCATCTCCTCTGTTATTTCCAAGTGAAACTTGTGTAATATTTGCAATGGTGTTGCTGTGATGTTCATATTGATATTCTTCCACCCTTTTGCTTGTTGTTGAACCTCGGTGGAGCCAACCTGTAGTGCCCCGACTGGTATTGGCGCTAACCTCACAGCAAGTGTAGGCTCTATTTGCCTTTCTTATCCAATCATTTCCTCTATCTATGTTGGCTTCATGATCGTCTGTGCCAGTATCTTCAATTCTGCAATGCGCTCTTCGACACTTGTTAGAAGTTCATCGTAGCAATCTTCCAACTTGCTCCAGAATTCTATCGTTACTTCCTGTATCATGTCCCCAATTTGGTCTAAGTCCCCTTCAGTGAGTACCATCGATGTTATACCCTTCATCTTATCTGCCTTCTTCTTCTTTTTATTTCTTGAGGTAGCTTCGGCGGTTGCCTTCCTTTTTTTCTGCGACAGTGGGGTATGTCTCTATCTTTTCCAATTCTATGTTTTTCTCTTCTGGAGGATCCTGGTGACCCTCGTCATGTTGCTCCTCTTTTTCTAATTCTTCCTAATCTTTATATTTATCTTTCCCACTCGCTTCTCCATGTTGCGTTGTGTCCTCCTCTATTGCACTATCTTCTGCCTCTGCCTCTAGCGTAGTCATCCATTTTACGGGCCACTGTTGTACTTGTGTGAGGAGATCATCCTTTGTTACAAAATACAGTAGGGGATGCCATTTCTTCTTTGTGTCCCTGTGAGCCTATACATACACTTTGTTGAAATCATCCTTGAACTTCGCAACATGACACAGGGTTACTCCTGCTTACCCACAATGTGCATGGATTATGCACCTACCCTGTCTATCCAAGGAATTTTAAACTCTCTAAGGAGTTAAATCTTCATCCATGTTGGTTAAGGCTGATTTCATAAATCCTCTATGCGGAATGATTTATAGACTAACCACAGTCTATACTAAACCCCTCTTTAAACCTTCGCTATTCTCACATATCCTTTACTAACTTTGATATCGGGACTCACTCAACCCTTATAAACCTTCATTAACTTTACGTCCACATATATAATTCTTCCCACTCTTTGACATTGGTTATATATAGAATTAACCACCAAACCCTTATATCTGCATTATAATTCACTATAATCCATTTACAATGAAAATACCCATAAAGTGTACATAACATACCTTTTCCGCTTTAATATGCCCTCTACACAGATATCGAGATACACCTTTATCGCTATCGCTAACTGCTCCTCCGTGGGGTATCGTTAACACATGCCACTATCACATCCGATATGCGATAACGCAATACCAAATTTCAAATACCACTAACCGCGCCATATAACTCTGTCGGGTCCACTCATTGCACGTTGCATTATTCTCCGATCTAGATCAACACTTCATCGACGATCGGCGTATCGGCCCATCACAACATCGCATTTCTATTGTCCACTGTCGCTTGCCCTTGCGATCTCCAATTTGTGATTAGATCGCGACCATTGATCTGGTTCTGATCCAATGGTCCACGATCAATCGGCAATCGCTCATCGCAAGTGTCCAAGTCTCGGTTCCAATATCTCCAAAAGGATTCCGTCGATGCGACTTAATCCTGGTCGTTGATCAATAAGATCCAATGGCTACAGTGCAACAATTCTTCATTCTTTTTTCTGCCCCTTTACTTTAGTTTTTCCGTCGTTTCTTCAGTTCTTCTGTGGTTTTGGGTTTTCTTCAAAGGTTCTCCCTTTTGCTATTCCGCTGCACTCTCTCTCCTAAGTTTAAACTTTGTGAGTTCTTAGTCATGATCGCTTCAACATTACTTTGGTTAACAATCCATTTTGATCCTCTGATCCTTCTTCTCCTATGTGTTCCGCTCTCCTCTTTGCATTCGCTGAACTCTGCCTGTAATCTATATATTACAGAGAATACTCTGGCTCACTCATAATTTATCAATCAATATATCGAAACACACATTCATACTTAGAGTCGAGTTGTTTATATTAATAAACAAATAGTTACACAAAAGCCTCTCTTTGGCCTGATCTTCAATGTCAATGGCCTCTGTTTACAATCTGCCCATAGGCTTACAATCACACTCCAGCTATCTAACTATCCTATCTCACCTATCTAACTTTTCTAACCCTGACTAACTTCTCTTCTCTGCCTTTTGGCTTACATTTATACAAAAGGATTCTAAAACCGATTTCTAATTTAGATCCATAACAAAATTCCTAAATCTCTTCCTCATACCTAAGGATTCTCTTTAATCCACAAAATCATGAATTGACTCCTAATCTAAGATTTACAATCAATTCTCAATCCTCTCATCACTCAACTATCCTAAATGTCTCATGTTCTCCTACATTCGAGAACATTTACAATTATGCCTCACAATATTCAATTAAATATTATTCCCATTAAATCACTCAAAACCCTTAATAATTACATTAATTCAACACTTAGGAAACCAACTTCCTTAAAAAACAAGACCCCCTATGTCTACTAAAATACAATGATTTTCCTTGAGCTGAATGCTACTGCATCAGACTCCCAAAGTAGAAAATTTTCATGATCTCCTGATCATGTGTCCTCATATGTTGTTAGACAAAAACCTCCAGGGTCCCAAACTTTAGTTTGTAACTGTCTGAAAGCTTTGAACCTTTGTTGTTGTTGTATGTCAGCGGTCTTTTGTTTTATCTTCCTCTCTTTGTCAGCCAGGTTCAAGTTCTGATTGATCATCCTTCCTGCTGTCGTCAATCTTCTCCCTATGGCATGTTTCATCATTAGCTGCCATATTCTTCAATCTCCATCTTCAACACATCCTTGGTTTAGTCCATACTCTGCCACTTACTACTAGTTCTTTCTCTCTGCTTCAGGTCGTTGCTTCTATCCACTAACCCTTAAATCTGATGTTCTTCTCCTTGAAGTTGTTGAACTCTATCACTTACTCTTGTTGCTCTTGCTCTTGCTTCTATTTCTGCACTTTCCTTGAGTCCTACACTTACTGCCTCCCTTTCATCCTTACCCTCTGTCAATATTATCTCTTTCTACACTAAATCCTGACTTTCCAGCATTCTCTCCAACAATTGAACATCTCTGTTCCATGGATTAAATTCTTCCATAGAATCTTCTTCTTCCATTTTTGTTTGGTTGTCCATCTGTGCCAAATTTCCTCCAGCATCTGCAACTAAACCTGCACTCATAAAACACTTGTTAAAATAAAAAACATAAGGCTTCTACGCATTTTCCTCCTTTGGCAACAATTCAGTATGTTGCTCTGATTTTTCCTCCTTTATCAGCACATCAGTATGTTGATTCAACCTCTTTAAAGAATTCTGCAAAGAATTCTCTAAAGTATTTCCAAGACTATCAGTTAGTTTTTCCTCCACACCATCTGCTTCAATGATATCTTTCTGCTCTTGTCCACTGTAGTGAACTACTTCCTCTACAATCACACTGTCATACTCTGAATTTCCCAACAAATACTCTAGCAATTCAATTTCTCTATGACACTTCATAAGTACTTCATCGTTTCTTATTATTCCTGCATTTATACACAAATTATCAATCTGAAAATTACAAAATTCAACATTCTCACTTGTTGCTTCACATATCAATTCTTTAGACTGAATTTCATCTCCTTCTTTCACAAGAAATTGTTCCTTTGTTGTCACAGTTTCAAACATCAATGCATTATTAATTTCTTTCTGCTGCAATAATTCACTGCTTTTCTTATTTAAGAGACATTCTCCATCCTCCTTTACTTCAAAGTTTTTATCTTCTAAAAAGATACTCTTCCATACTTTTGACAGCTTCAAAAGATTGCTCATCCTCTGCAAAACCTGTAATCACAACAAATTTATTAGTTTCAACAATACAAGGTTTTACATTTTCCTGCTGGCCTGCATTTGTCCAACAGTTCAAATAGTCCTCAATAATTCCTTCTTCTTCACCCAGAGCTTCAGGCTGCTCTGGTTCACAAATGGACACTTCCATTTCCAATTCATCTTCTTTGAGTTCTTCAGATCTCAACTAAACACTCAGTACTTGTTCGAGCTTCATCAGCTCTTCTGCTAATTTCATATTCACCTGCTGGCTTCTATTCTCTTGTAAACTTCTCTGTTATTTATGCCACCTCACTGGCTTTTTCCTCAAGACCCAACCTTGTCTCTAGTTTTCCTCACGTATCATCATCAATACATTAAGTTGTTCTCTCATCTCCGCAATCTCTTTATCAATTTCCTCTTGACTCATTCTCTTGCCATTTGCCTTGGCATCCTCTTTCTTCATCTTTCTTCTACTGTGGTCTTCCTCAGAACCTCTACTATAACTATTAGTAGCCATATTCTTCTCTATCTTCATGAGCTCCTCACTCACTTACTATGAGCTGCACTAAAGCCTCTACAATAGCAAGTCTTCCCTGCTACCACTTACCTCCCAAGCTCTCCTTTGTACTTGGTCTTTTGGCTAGCCCTTGGTTCTCTATCTCTAGAACCTCCATTGAGCACTCTTATCTGCTCCTTTAGGCTTCAACTCATCTACACTTTCTCAAGAACACAATTGTCCTCTTGTATTTTGATCCGAATTGGATCCATAAAGAATAATTAAACAGAGCCATGACTGTACCAGGTTAGGACAGACTTCAAAGAATTTACGACAGCGATCAAAAACACCCCTAAACTAGTGGCAATGGCAGCCAGCATGGAACGATGATGACCTCGGTCAAAGAGCGCTGACTGAGGCCCATGGAGACTGCGTGGGAGGCAAATTTAGCCCCTGGGAGGTCCGGATCGGGAAACAGAGGAGGTTTTTTATGTGCGCTTAGCACTACGCGAAAACCCAAAATTGGAGAAGCCCCGAGCGCTCGGTCGCATAAGAGCCAAGAAAATTGTGGGATAAAGGCTAAAGGCGGGACCCACTCTGAAAACCGGCGGTATTGATCGGGAGCACCCTCAAACGGTAAGTGGAATTGGTGAAAATGGAGCGATCCCACTCAGCGGTCGACGCGTGGCAAGTGGAGGAGAGAGAAAATTGTCGCTCATCACGCGTTAACGGTCGAGCTAGTCAACCGCGTGGGACGAGCGAATGGCATCAGATCTGGAGGCCCCAGATCTAACAACTGAGATTACGCCCGATGGAGAAAGAAAAATCAACGGGGGATTAAGCTGCAGTTTGTAAATATTTGGCATCTGATTTGACTGCCAAGGTGGCAGAAGACTCATTCCACGATGTAACGGAAAAACCGAACCGACGAAGCGAATTGGCGCAACTGCAGGAGGACATGTGGCAACTCCCTGTGAGCCTGATGATGACACCGAACAGGGAACTCCAAGCGAAGCTGTAACAAGTGATCCGATGGGAAGTGGAAGAGGAATTGAAGAGCCATGGGTACGAATGGCCTTAAATCCATGCACAAGAAAAGCATAAAAACAACCACCAGAACCCAGAGAGGAGGACGGAACACAGAAAGGAAGAATAGAGAGAAGAAAGACAGTGAAGCAACAGTAGAACGGAGGATAGAGGGTCGAGCTGACCAGAGGCAGCATCGAGCACCAGAGAGCTTGAGGGATTCAAGCCATCCTAGAGAGGATCTATCCGGACTGAGCACCACGTTGGGCTCTCTCCATTATAGATCAAAAGGTCACAGAGATGGTAAGGAAAAGAGTCTGTGTACTCTAGTGGCTTGGGGAATCCAAGAACCACCCTGCCAAGCAAATTCCGTTTTAGGGAGACCCACATTGAGCTCCTTCATTGTAATTCTTTGCTGCAAGACACAATAAAAGAAGGCCACCACTGAAAGCTAGACCGGAGATGTAGCCCTGGAGGATAGGGTGAACTCCTTATTAAATTTTTGTGTTCTTCTATTCGCTTACTATGTTTCTCTTCTTTTTTCCATTTCAAGTGTTTGTGTATTTGCAATCTGATCGATCCGTTGATAAAATAACATAGACACACACACCAACATATGAGTTTGTAATACCTTCATTTAATAAATTTTTAACTGAGGTCACTCACAGGGTGATTATCAGATCAAGTGGTATCAGAGCTCTAGGCTATAAGGTTAGACAAGCTTGTGTTGGTTTAGCTTTTGAATGCTCACTATATCAAAGCTCAAATTAGGAGAAGGAGAGTTGGTCGAAACTAATCCTAAAATTGGGAGAGTCTATCCTCGGAAGACAATGTCAAAGGAAGGTTCTATGGGGCCAGACCCTCAATTCCTAGATAGTTTCCTAGCTATAAAGTCTATGGTAGAAGAAATGTATAGCATAAGGATGAAGATTCATCAGGTTCTAAACAAGACAAAGAAAAAGATGAGTCTCATTCCCATGACCACTCAAAAGGAAAAGGAAAAGAGGAAAGCTTTCTCACACCTCCTAATAGCCTTGTGCATAATAAGAAAGCATCTTTGATTAAGCTAGATGTTAAATTTGACTTGCCTATATATGATGGAGAGCTAAACGCTGAAAAGTTGGACAATTGGATTAGACAAATTGATGTGTATTGCAGAGTGCAAAACATTGACTCAGACAAGAGAAAAATTCAGTTGGCAAGCCTACACCTAGGAGGCACTACCTTGGTTTGGTGGGAAGGCAGAACCCAAGCTAACATGAAAAGACATGGGAAGACTCTCTCTGTCTAGAGTGACTTTGTTTCTGCAATCAAGAAGCAGTTCTATCCATTGGCCTACATGCAACAAGCCATGATGAGTTGGAAAACTCTTCGGCAGTTGAAAGGGCAAAGTGTGCAAGGGTACACTCAAGAATTTAGAAAGAGAGCATTGATTCTAAGAATCTCATTAGACTCACCAGAGACTCTTTTGAAGTACATTGGTGGTCTACATAGCTACATGAGGCATACCATCCTCATGTTTAATCCCACTAGTATAGATGAGGTATTTGTACAAGCTAATCATCTAGAAGCTAGTGGAAAGAACGGAAATCCAGAAGTTGGGGGACCATCCCAATCCACTGTAAGCAAGAGCAAGGAGAAAAGAAAGCAGAAGTGGAAAGAAAGGAAGGCTAACACTACACAGAAAAACAAAGCTTCATGCACTCACTGTAAAAAGGAGGGGCATGATGATGAGCACTGTTGGATTCTACATCCAGAGCTGAGACCTAAGAAGTCTGAGGGAAAGAAGAAGAAGACTGCTACAGCTATTAATAAAGATTTGGGGTCAAACTCGGGATATGAAATAATCATTGTAGCCACAGGTATAAAAGGTAAATTCCGAAGCATCTACTAGTAATTCTACTCAAACTATTATTGATGAAGAACATGAGAGAAAAAGACATGAGATTTTCCATATTCGAGTTATTTCCAAACATCAAAAGATTGATACTTTGTTTGATAATGGCTCACAAGTAAATTTGATTTCTGAAGCAATTGTAAAGAAATTGGGATTAGCAACCACACCTCACAAGAAACCATACCCATTAGGATGGTTGAATGATAGAGCACAGCTACAAGTGACTAGACAGTGCAAACTCAAGTTTTCTTTTGGATCAGCATTTGTAGATGAGGTTGAGTTAGACATAATTCCTTTGGATATATGTGGAATTGTTTTAGGATGTCCTTACTTGTATGATAGAAAATCTATTTTCTATAGAGCTTAGAACAAGTATCTACTCGTTAAAGATGGAATCGAATACTTTGTGAGAGCTCACAAGCTCAAGAATAATTATACTCTCATAAATTCTGGGCAGATGAAAAGAATGATAAATTCATGCAAACAATTCTTACTAATGGTTATAAAGGAAAAGAAACCTGATAAAACCAATGTATTTGAGGGTTGTAATGCTCAGTAGTAAGCTGATATAGAAAACATTATTTTAGAGTATGATGTCCTGTTTCAGGAACCTAAAGGTCTGCCACCCAAAAAGGAAATAGTGCATAATATTATTTTGCAGCAAGATGTTCCATTGCCTAACATTGGAATGTATAGGTTGTCTGCTTTAGAGAATGTTGAAATCAAGAAGCAGGTGTAGGAGTTGCTCGAGAAGGGGTTCATTAGGCCTATCACATCACCATGTGGGTCACCAATAGTTTTGGTGAGAAAGAAAGATGGCTCGTGGATAATGTGCATTAACTACCGAGCATTGAATAAAATAACAATAAAAAATCGTTATCCCCTTCCTCACATAGATGATCTTCTAGATAAATTAAAGGAAGTTGTTTATTTCACCAAGCTAGATTTGCATAGTGGATACCATTAGGTCAGAGTTGCAGAGCAAGATGCATGGAAGACTACTTTCAAAACAAAGCAGGGATTGTATGAGTGGCTGGTTATGCCTTTTGGCTTGACCAATGCCCCTACTACTTTCATGAGATTAATGAATGATGTACTCAGGCCTTTTCTTGATGATTTTGTTATAGTGTATTTGGATGACATTTTGATTTTTAGTACAACGTGGGAAGAACACTTAAAACATGTTTAGCAGACATTAGATGTTTTGAAAAGAGAAAAACTTTATGTTAAACTCTCCAAATGTGAGTTTGGAAAAACATCTCTAAATTATTTGGGTCATATAGTAGGGGGTGGTGAATTGAAAATAGATCCCTCTAAAGTTGTATTCATTGTAAACTGGCCTAAACCCAAGTCTGCTACAGAAGTGAGAAGCTTCTTAGGAGAAGCACAATATTGGAGGAAGTTCATTTCTAATTTTTCCTCAATTGCAGCTCCCTTACATGTTTTGATAGGATTGAACAAGGTGTTTTAGTGGGGAGGCAAACATCAGAAAGCCTTCGACACCTTGAAAGAAAAGATTAGTACAGCACCTGTACTAGCACTGCCTAATCTACAAATACCGTTTGAGATCCAAACAAATGCCAGTGACTATGCCATGGGAGCAGTGTTGACACAACACAGTAAACCCATAAGTTATCATTTTGAGACTTTTAATCCTGCAGTAGTTAACTATCCTACATATGATAGAGAATTGTATGCATTAGTTCAGAGTGTGAAAAAGTGGAAACATTACTTAATGGGCAAAGAGACAGTAATACATACTGATCATCAACCACTTTAATATCTACACTCCCAGACTAAATTGCAGCAATCAAGCCACTATAGATGGATGGGTTTTCTACAACAGTTTCATTTAGTCATCAGATATAAAAAGGGCATACACAAAAAAGTTGTAGACATGTTATCTAGACCCATTATAAATGCATCTACTATACTTAAGCATAATTCTATACTACATGAAAGCTACATTGAACAATATGCTCAAGATATAGAATTTAAAGATGTATATGTGACTTTGAGTCGAGGCAAGAGAGTAGAAGAATTGGATTATCATGTAAAGGACTGACTCTTATATCACTATGGGAAACTCTGCATTCCACAAACTAAGAGAGTAAAGATAATTAGAGAGGCACACACTTCTCTGATATCAGGTCACTTTGGGGTAAGTAAAACAGTTGCACAGCCGCAAATATTTTGTTATTGGCCGAAAATGAATGAGACAGTTTCTAGATATGTAAGAGGGTGTACTATGTGTGCTAAAAGCAAGCCCAGCAATAGAAAACTAGGCTTGTACACTCCATTACCAGTTCCTTCTCACCCTTGGGAAAGTATTTCCATGGATTTTGTTGGCGGACTGCCTAAATCTAGGAAAGGTCATGATTATCCGTATGCGGTTGTGGATAGGTTCAACAAAATGTTTATTTTGATAGCTTGTAATAAACAGATTATGGCTGAACAAACTGCAAAACTATTCTTTGAACATGTATGGGTTCATTTTGGATTACCCACTTCTATTGTATCTAATCGAGACACCCGATTTGTGGGGAAGTTTTGGTCAAGTCTGTGGGAGTTGATGGACACCCAACTGAAGAAAAGCACAACTTTTCATCCACAAACAGATGGCCAGATAGAAGTAGTTAACAGGGCAGTGATCCAGTTACTCAGAGGATATTGCAGCAAACATCCTAAGCTTTGGTATGAGCATTTGTGTTATGTGCAGTATGCTTACAACAGAGTAAAACACTCTTCTACACAGAGATCTCCTTTTGAGACTTGTTTTGGTTTCATACCAAGGTCTCCTTTGGATTTTGTCTTTGGTAAAGATACCACAGTTGATGGACACAGTGATGTGGACAAGGAAACTAAGTTCATTGAATAGATCCAGGATATCCACCAGGCAGTACAAGAATAGCTGGATCAAAAGAGACAAGCCAAATACAAGGCTAGGCATGAAAAGCATCAGGTGGAGCATAGTTTTCAAGTTGGAGACTAGGTCTAGCTGTATATCAGCAAGGACAGGATGCAAGGCGAAGGTAAAAAGCTAAAGCCTATCAGGTATGGACCTTTTAGGATACTTGAGAAGATTGGTGAAAATGCTTTTCGCCTTGATCTACCAGCTTACATGCACATATACTCAGTCGTAAATGTAGATTGCTTGAGATTGTTTGAACCTTCAATGATTGAGGATCCTAAAGAGCAAAGTCAATTGCCTTCTATTGATGACCTGCTACCTGAATATCTTAATGAATTGCAAGAAGACACAGTCTTGGACAGGAAGGTGAGGACAACGTGCAGAGGAGATGTTGAGTACCTCAGAATTTGACTCAAAGGTTCGAAGCCAAGTAGTGCAAAGTGGATTGAGATTGGGCAAGTGAAACAGCAGTACCCTCACTCAGTCGATGCTTGAAAGAAAACCAACTTTTGGGGGTCCAAAAGCTTTTCAGTGGGAAGTCCGTTATCCAAATTGGATACATAAAGAATAATTAAACAGAGCCATGAATGTACCAGGTCGGGACAGACTTCAAAGAATTTATGACAGTGATCAAAAACACCCCTAAACCAGTGGCAATGGCAGCCAACATGGAACAACGAGGACCTCGGTCAAAGCGCGTTGACCGAGGCCCATGGAGACTACGCAGGAGGCGAATTTAGCCCTTGGGAGGCCCATATCGGGAAACAGAGGAGGTTTTTGATGCACGATTAGCGTGTGAAAACCCAAAATTGGAGAAGACCCGAGTGCTCGGTCGCATGAGAGCCGGGAAAACAGTGGGATAAAGGCTAAAGTGCTAAAGGTGAGACCCATTCTGAAAACCGGCAGTATTGATCGGGGGCACCCTCAAATGGTAAGCGGAATTGGAAAAAATGGAGCGATCCCACTCAGTGGTCGATGCGTGGCAAGTGGAGGAGAGAGAAAACCGTCGCTCATCGCACGTTAACAGTCAAGCTAGTCAACCGCGCAAGATGAGCGAATGGCATCGGATCTGGAGGCCCCAGATCTAATAGCTAAGATCACGCCCGATGGAGAAAGTGGAATCGACAGGGGATTAAGCTGCAGTTTGTAAAGATTTGATGTCTGATTTGACTGCCAAGGTGGCAGAAGGCTCATTCCACGATGTAACAAAAAAACTAAACCGACAAAGCGAATTGGTGCAGCTGCAGGAGGACATGTGGCCACTTCCTATGACCCTGATGATGACGCCGAACAGGGAACTCCAAGCGAAGTTGTAACAGGCGATCCGATAGGAAGTGGAAGAGGAATCGAAGAGCCATGGGTACGAATGGCCTTAAATACATGCATAGGAAAAGCAAAAAAACAACCACCAGAACCTGGAGAGGAGGACGGAACACAAAAAGGAAGAACAGAGAGAAGAAAGACAGTGAAGCAACAGCAGAACAGAGGACAGAGGTCGAGCTGACCAAAGGCAGCATCGAGCACCAAAGAGCTTGAGGGATTCAAGCCATCCCAGAGAGGATCTTTCCAGACTGAGCACCACATTGGGCGCTATCCATTATAGACCAAAAGATCACAGAGCTGGTAAGGAAAAGAGTCTATGTACTCTAGTGGCTTGGGGAATCCAAGAACCACCCTGCCAAGCAAATTATGTTTTAGGGAGATTCACATTGAGATCCTTCATTGTAATTCTCTACTGCAAGACACAATAAAAGAAGGCCACCACTAAAAGCTGGACTGGAGATGTAGCCCTGGAGGATAGGGTGAACTCCTTATTAAATTTTTGTGTTCTTGTATTCACTTATTATGTTTCTCTACTATTTTCCATTTCGAGTGTCTGTGTATTTGCAATCTGATCGATTCGTTGCTCAAATAACATAAACACACACACCAACATATGAGTCTGTAATACCTTAATTTAATAAATCTTTTACTAAGGTCACTCATAGGGTGATTATCAGATCATATTTCAATCATCGTAAAATACTTGGTTTTGACCACTTATTCTTTCACTTAGAAAGTCTTACCAGCGTCCTTCATTACCTTGGAAATTCTACCTGCATCCTTTGTGGAATTACCTTTGTGAGCTGCAATAATACCTCTGCAGTAACAAGTCTCCTCCTTGCTACATATGCCTCACTAAGCTTCTCTTCTCTAAGCTCAGTCTTTCAGCATTTCTCTGGTCTTTTTCTCTTGAACCAATTCAGGCACTCCTTGCTCTAGATGTTGCAACCTTCTCACCTTCTTTTGTTGTTATCTGTGAATCAATGTAAAGAACACATTCTCCAATCAAATCAAAAAAGAACATATCACCTCACCTTCAAGATCTATGCATGATCTTGTTCCACCATTCTTCCTGTACCTTGAATGCATTGTCCTCTGTTTCTTGCATCTGCAAGTTCTGTTACACATCACCTCTGCGTGCCTACTTTCTGTCAGATTAGAATCTAATCCTTCCTTGCCTCCATAAACATCTTTGACACATAACTTTGTTCTCAATTCTTTCACATAGAATTTCTTTGTTCTATTTTAACACCAATTATTTCAATTACAATTACGCTATGATACCAAATGACACAGGGTTACCCCTTCTTACCCACAGTTTGCATGAATTATGCACCTAGCCTGTCTATCCCAGGAATTTTAAACTCTGTAAGGAGTTAAATCTTCATCCATGTTGGTTAAGGCCCCTTTCATAAATCCTCTTTGCGGAATGATTTATAGACTAACCATAGTCTATACTAAACCCCTCTTTAAACCTTCGCTATTTTCACATAACCTTTACTAACTTTGATATAGGGACTCATTCAACCCTTATAAACCTTCATTAACTTTACGCCCACATATATAATTCTTCCCACTCTTTAACATTGGTTATATAGAGAATTAACCACCAAACCCTTATATCCATGCTATAATCCATTTACAATGAAAATACCCTTAAAGCATGCATAACATACCTTTTCTGCTTTAATATGCCCTCTACACAGATATCGAGATACACCTTTATCGCTATCGCTAATCGCCCCTCTGCGTGGTATCGTTAACACATGCCACTATCGCATCTGATATGTGATAACATAATATCGGATTTCAAATACCATTAAACACGCCATATAACTCTGTCGGGTCCGCTCATCGCACGTCGCATTACTCTCCGATCTAGATCAGCACTTCATTGGCGATCGGCGTATCAGCCCATTGCAACATCACATTTCTATTGTCCACTATCGCTTGACCTTGTGATCTCCGATTTGTGATTAGATCGCGACCGTTGATCTGGTTCCAATCCAATGGTCCACGATCAATCAGCAGTTGCTCATCGCAACTGTCCAAGGCCCGGTTCGAATATCTCCAAAAGGATTCCGCCGATGCAACTTAATCCTGGTTGTTGATCAATAAGATCCAATGGCTATGGTGCAACAATTCTTCATTCTTTTGTCCGCCTCTTTACTTTGGTTTTTCCGTCGTTTCTTTAGTTCTTCTGTGGTTTTGGGTTTTCTTCAAACGTTCTTCTTTTCGCTATTCCGCTGCACACTCTCTCTCCTGAGCTTAAACTCTCTGAGTTCTTAATAACGATCGCTTCAACATTACTTTCGTTAATGATCCATTTTGATCCTCTAATCCTTCTTCTCCTCTGTGTTCCGCTCTCCTCTTTGCATTCGTTGAACTCTACATACAATCTATATATTACAGAGAATACTCTGACTCACTCATAATTTATCAATCAATACATCGAAATACACATCCATACTCAGAGTCGAGTTGTTTATATTAATAAACAAATAGTTACACAAAAGTCTCTCTTTGGCCTGATCTTAAATGTCAATGGCCTCTGTTTACAATCTGCCTGTAGGCTTATAATCACACTCTAGCTATCTAACTAGCCTATCTCACCTATAACTTTTCTAACCCTGACTAACTTCTCTTCTCTGCCTTTTAGCTTACATTTATACAAAAGGATTCTAAAACTGATTTCTGGATTAGATCCATAAATTCCTTAACAAAATTCCTAAATCTCTTCCTCATCCCTAAGGATTCCCTTTAATCCACAAAATCATGAACTGACTCATAATCTAAGATTTACAATCAATTTTCAATCCTCTCATCACTCAACTATCCTAAATCTCTCATGTTCTCCTACATTCGAGAACATTTATAATTATGTTTCACAATATTCAATTAAATCCTATTCCCATTAAATCACTCAAAACCCTTAATAATTACATTAATTCAACACTTAGAAAACCAACTTCCTTAAAACACATGACCCCCTATGTCTACTAAAATACGATGATTTTTCTTGAGTTGAATGCTTCTGCATCACAACAACGCCATACTTCTCGTATAGGCTCGG
Organism: Pinus tabuliformis; assembly: GCA_031772625.1. NCBI lineage: Eukaryota > Viridiplantae > Streptophyta > Pinopsida > Pinales > Pinaceae > Pinus > Pinus tabuliformis. Next base: position 1,303,490,833 of record CM062809.1, on the reverse strand, counting down.
TGACAAGCAAGAGTTCTGGTTCACCAACATATGCAAATCCATATGGTATAATACAAAAAACTTTTGGTTCTCCATTACTTACAACAGTTGAGTGGTATACCACAGCAAGGCATATCGCATGGCTTCACAAACATTTGATGCTATGGAGGGAACTGCGAAACGTTCGTCTCTCCCCATGCCAGCATTGAAATGATCAAAATTAACCACGCATAATGGAATGTGGTACCTTTCTCCTTGACTTCGCGATAGCTGACCAGAAATTCTCGGAAAAGGTAGGTGGCCAAGTTGTACTAAACCCCGTTGGCACACTACGCAGCTAATGAAATCATTGATGCAGGGACTTCATTAGCCTGACACTTTCTCATAATGTTCCGAGCCAATTTGTGTTCTATGAAGCAAATCCCTTGGTCACTGATTGAATTTATGTCACAGCCTCACTTTCCTTTTGTGAGTCTGAACTTCTTCTTCATGTTTTCAGCTATGGCATAGTCCTAGTCTTTTCCAATAAACTCTTTTGCAGGGTTTCGTCCTTGATATGGTATTCTTGTGATTCTCAATATCAACATTGGGTCTATAGGGATATCTTGATGCTGTTGGACCCGCCAAGATTCAGGGGATCTCCCCGGTATGAAGTCCCAACCAGACCTCACATTGTTTGGTGTACGAATCCCATCCGATATGATGGTCTGGTTGCCATTATATTAAATATATACCTTAGATCTTGCTTGTCAGCACATCAAAGTGGTATACTTAGTCTTCAAACAATGAGGTTCATGTGCCTAGTGAGTGCTTAGTGTAACTTGTGTCTAATTACTTTCACTGTAGAGGAAAAGGGTAAGAGTGAGTCTCAATTCAAAAGGGAATAGTCCCAACTCTGTTAGAGACACACAATACAACAAGATTTGCACAGTTTCTGGCAGAGTAGTCCACATGGATGTGGCAGTCACAAAAACAAAGTGAACAGATAGCATGTACAATACCCAACGTAGTAGTCCACACGAGTGCAATGGTCATTATAACAAGTTTACAAGAATGAATCTGTCAAGTGTCCAGCAGAATAGTCCATATTGCTGAGACAACATTAACAACTAATACAACACATTTCCAATAACATGTTGGAAATACTGAGGGGGGGTGAATCAATATTTCATTTCAATTATTATTTTTACCTGTTAGATCACTTACAATTAGAACACAAAATGAACAATAAGAATAAATACTTTTATTAATCTCAATAAATCAAGTGAAATATTTGTGTAGGGATCCAACCCTAGATGAAGACACCAATCTTCAATCTCCTAGGCTCCAACCTGTATTTTCCCAAGCACTGACTTGGACTTCCCAAGGCTCCAACCTTGTCACTTCAAGGCACCAACCTCTAGGGCTCCAACCCTATCTTCTAAGGCACCAACCTTGTCTCTTTGAGGCTCCAACCCTTGCTTTTCTTCATCAAAATGTGTTTAGTTTTACTTCACAACTCCCAATGACTTCTTCATCGAACCCTATCAATATCCAACAATGCCTTCTCTAAATCACTTCATCAATGACAACCTTATCTTCTCATAAGGTGTCACCACTACTCTTCATATTACCCAAGCAAAGATCTCCAAAGTCACCTCATGATTGCTTCAACCCATCATGGTCTCTAATGATATCTCTAAGAGCTTCAAGGTGTCTACAATAGGTAGCCCAAGTTAGCACCTTCTCTAAGCCTCTTCAAGGGATTCTTCAAGAACTCTCCAAGGGAGTCTCCACAATGCTTCAACGACAAGATATTTCTCCACAAGCTCTTCAACAGGTGCACCAAGATGACTACAATAACTACTTCAATGGACTAATACAATTAGTCTCTAAATGCACCAAATGTTCTTCAAGGATACCTTCACGATTACTTTAAATATGTTCAAACCCAAAGCCAAATCAAGAGATGCACAATGTATAGTTCCAAATTGATATAGTGATTGTTCCTAGATGAGGTCTTGTTGCACAATATGTTTACTTCAATCAGGACCCAAATTCTTCTTCCCAATAGGCCTAGTGTTTGATTGTTCAAGGCTCCAACACTTCACTATGAAAATATGTTCCAGGTCACTTAATGCTTCATTTTCCAATACCTTTTTCACTTCATTGTTTATTACTTCATTTCTTCATTTCATTAGTGATTAAGCCTTAAAATTCTTCACTTTCCAAGCAACCAATTGCTTCATTGTCCACCAAATGCTTCACTGTCCAACTATTTAAGCTTGTTGGAACCCAGTTATTTTAGCCCTTCCATAGTTCATTGAGTCTTTGATTGTGATCATAGGCTCTACAGTCTGAGATATTTTAACACTGGTCATTGTACAATGTAGTCCGAGCTTTTAAGAGTTTCTCCAATTATTCTGTGACTACAGGTCTGAGCCTCTCACTGGACTAGCATCCAAATCATTGTTCTGAGATAACACAGGTCCAATATATAATGATGACTTTAATCACTGTAATTACCCAAACAAAAATATTCATTGTCCTTATCTTCAAGAATAATCCTCATTGTCCTCTGTGATCCTTCTTACTGTTTCCCACCGAATTATGAACTTCAGACCAAAAAAAGATGGCTAAAGAATGAGCTCGAATCCCTAATAAATAGAGGATTTCACACAACAAAACGAAAAGGCACATCACTAAAGGTAGGTGGACTTGGGTAGGCTAGCACAAATCAGCTTACTGTCATAAATAAATTTCCTAACTTCAAAAATCCATTTCTCCCAATCCGCTTGGAGTTTCGGGCCAAGAAATAGCTCGTTGGAAAGGAACAATTATGTTCTTCAAGATGGTGTAGGTGTCATAAAGGAATGTTTCCTCTGAGGTAGAAAAAAATATATATTTTAATGTGATTGATTATTTATTAGTGGAGAAATGGAGGTAGGGCAGAATGCCTTTGAGTGTTGGGCTTCTTCATGGTTTGATTTCTTCATTGATTGTCTTGATAATCATGTACTTTCCTTCTTCAACATATATTCACCATCATCATGTCCTTGATTTCCCTCTTCATTGCCCTATCTTCTTCAAAATAGGGTCACCATCATTATGTAGTGTTCATTATTAGGATCACCAGAGATAAGAACATCAAACTTCACATCATTGGAGGTTTGTCATCAAATCATCAAGTGTGGTCCATGTAAGTCATCATGTAGTTTTTTATCATAGACATGTCATCATATTCTATTCATCCAATGCATGTATTATAGACCTTCATCCAGTACAGTGAAATGGTAGTCTTTCATTATGATCATCAGGATACATTATTGACACTTCATTTGTGTCTTGACAACTTAAACAAGAGTTATAGTCATCCTCTGGCATCTTCAATAATATTTGTTATCCCGTCCATTTCCATATCAAGCATATTCAAGAATATTTTCCATCCCGATCATTTCCATGATTAAGATCAATGACAACCTAGATTAACAATCTCCCCCTTTGTCATTGATGGAAATATTCTTGCCCTTTCAACATTCTCTCCCCCTTTGACATCAATGGAAAACGGGGTGCCCAAGCACTCCCCCTATCAAGCTTCTTATTTTCTTCACGACTAGTAGTTCTTCATAGGTATGTTACTCCCCCTATCATGGTGCACTTCTTTCTGGCAATGTGATCCATCATAGGTGTGCTTAAATTCCTTCATATGATGAACCAACTACCCTTGCCTGCACGACCTCCTCTAGCTCATGAAATATTACCTTCTTAGTGATCAAGTGGAAGACATCTTCAATAGTAGTTCATGGATGAATAAGGGATCATGTTCTTAAATGGAAATGCTCCCAAGAGACGATCTATCAAAGGATGATTGTCCATGTGTCTCATTAAGGATTTCGTAGGGCCCATTCATGGATAGCTTCTGCAAGAATGCTTAATCATCATAAGCTCCCCCTAACTGTATGCACGGTTTTCCTTTTGGTAGAGTCTCCCCATTAAACACTTGGAATGTCAAGGATGAGTTCATCAAGTCAATAACATGTGTTGTTGGCTAGAGTGTTCAAGGGACTTACGGATTCAATTTGCTTCCTTCTACATACTTGTATAACTTTCTTCTCTGGCATGGTTCTTCCTTGTGTAGGGGCCCAAGTCAAGTTATAATCACGTGACATATGTCCAATGTTATGACACTTGAAGCACTCTATGTTGTTCATGAATAAGAATTCATGACTTCTTCTTGCAAAATTTCTTCTCGGAGATTGATGGGGACCATTATATTTATCTTTGTGATATGCCCTACAATATTTTGCCATGTGCCCAAAGTTTGTACAAGAATAGAAATAACCAAGAAATATGCTTTGGTCCCTGGGAGAAGAAGGTTTCCTCAATGTACTTCTAATGTATTTTTGCCTTGGGATCCTTTGATGATAACCATTGCTTCTTGCATCCTTGACACTATTTGCATTTCTTCTTGGAGTAGGATTTCTTCCAATGTCAGCTTGACTCTTGCCTTTGCTGGGAGCATCAACATTTCTTCTAGGCTTCCTCACATCCTTGTTGTTTGAAGCATTATCATTCTTGCTTGAGGATTCACCTGCATATCCAAGACCTAATTTATCAAGGGGAGACATTTGATGACTTAAGATGTCATCTAGGGTTTGAGAGCTTTTCAAGTTCTTATTCAGCAAGTCAACTTCCTTTCTAAGAAAGACAATTTCTCCTCTCAACTTTTCACAATCTTCATCTTTCATAACTAGTTTATTCTTCATTTCTTCCATAATCTTGGTTGCTTCACATGATTGGGCCTGAAGAGAAGTGATTTCTGATTTTAACTTGGTGATGTCATCATCATTTTCTTCTAGTTTTCATCTCATGGTGTTTCTCTCCTTTTCTGCTTCATGAACTTGTCCTTCTATGAATGTCAAGGCTTCCATCACCTTCTCAACTCCTCGTGCTTGTTTCCTTGCTTATTCTGGTTGTGATCTAAGGGACGAGACCTCTTCCTTGTATTGACCAATCTTGCTTCAAGGCTCTTGTGCCTTTGTTCAAGGTGGCTTGACAAGGTATCTTCCTGTTTCTTTTCCCTATCCAATTGATTTTTCATGGATATGAATTCTTCATGATTCCTTCTCTTGTTTTGATGAAATTATTCCTTAATCTTAGCAAGCTCCTCATCTCTTTCTTGTACTTGAAGCTTGACAAGGTCAACTTCCTTCCTTGTCTTTTCCTAGTCACCAGCTTGCACTTTCTTCTTAAGTTCCTCATTTTAATTTTTCAAATTGTTAATCTCTTCTATGGTAGTCATAAGTTTAGTGAGGAGATCTTCAAAATCTTCTTCATTCTCTTCATATTCTAGGTCTTCTTTAGCCTTGATGTTATCACTCTTATCTTCAGGTTCCTTGATGGGATCTAGATTTCCTTTTTGTTTTCCATCATTTTCCTGACTATAGATCATTTTCAATGCTCCTTTTGAGTGAAGACCATGAAGTTTATCCCATATGCCTTTTGTTGACAAACTTTTTCCAAAGTTGGCCTTCATAGAATCAGGTAGCCCATTCAATATTGCTTTCATTGCTCTTGTATTATGTTCTCCATCCATCATTCTATCAACAATCACTGATTTCCAGACTTCAATGCCTTGAGTCCTTAATAAATTCCTCATTCTTTCCTCCCATATATCAAAGTTTCCATTGAACAATGGAGCCTTCACAAATTGATTGACTTCAATTTCGGTGGTTGATGGAGACACATCTTTAGGAGGATTGGAGAATTTCTTGCATGGCTTCGCCATTTGTGTTCTAATGATTAACCTTCTAGTTGTTAGGATTTGAGTGAAGGTACTGGCTCTGATACCAATTGTTGGAAATATTAAGAGGGTGAGGGGGTAGAATCAATATTTCTTTTCAATTGTTATTTTTACTAGTTAGATCACTTATAATAAAAACACAAAATGAACAATAAGAATAAATACTTTTATTAATCTCAATAAATCAAGTGCAATACTTGTGTAGGGCTCCAACCTTAGATGAAGACACCAATATTCAATCTCCCAGGCTTCAAACCGTATTTTGCCAAGCACCGACTTGGACTTCCCAAGGATCCAACCTTGTCACTTCGAGGCACCAACCTTGTCTCTTTGAGGCTCCAACCCTTGCTTTACTTCAACAAGATGTGTTTATTTGTACTTCATGGCTCCCAATGACTTCTTCACTGAGGCCTATCAATCTTCAACAATTCCTTCTCTAAATCACTTCATTAATGACAACCTTATCTTCTCAGAAGGTGCCACCACTGCTCTTCATATTACCCAAGAAAAGATCTCCAAAGTCACCTCATGATTGCTTCAACGCATCATGGTCTCCAATGATATCTCCAAGAGATTCAAGGTGTCTTCAATGGGCAGCCCAAGTTTGCACCTGCTCTAAGCCTCTTCAAGGGATTCTTCAAGAACTCTCCAAGGGAGTCTTCACAATTCTTCAACGACAAGATATTTCTCCACAAGCTCTTCAATAGGTTCTCCAAGATGTCTACAATAACTGCTCCAATGGACTAATACAATTAGTCCCTAAATGCACCAGATGTTCTTCAAGGCTACTTTCACGAGTACTTTAAATATGTTCAAACCCAAAGCCCAAACAAGAGATGCACAATGTATAGTTCCAAATTGATATAGTGATTGTTCCTAGATGAGGTCTTGTTGCACAATAGGTTTACTTCAATCAGGACCCAAATCTTTCTTCCCAACAATCCTAGTGTTTGACAGTTCAAGGTTCCAACACTTCACTATGAAAATATGTTCTAGGTCACTTAATGCTTCACTGTCCAATACTTTTTCACTTCAAACTTTAATACTTCATGTCTTCATTTCATCACTGATTTAGCCTTCAAATTCTTCACTGTCCAAGCCACCAATTGCTTGACTGTCCACCAAATGCTTCACCGTCCAAATCTTTAAGCTTGCTAGATCCAAGTTATTGTAGCCCTTCCATAGTTCACCGAGTCTTCGATTGTGATAAAAGGTTCTACAGTCCTAGTTATTTTAACATTGGTCACTGTACAATGTAGTCCAAGATTTTAAGAACTTCTCTAATTATTCTGTGACTAGAGGTCCGAGCCTCTCACTGGGCTTCCATCTAAATTATTGTTCTATGATAACATAGGTCCAATATGTAATGATGACTTTAATCACTGTAATTACCCAATTAGAAATATTCGTTGTCCTTATCTTCAAGAATACTCCTCGTTGTCCTCTACTTTCCTTCTTACCGTTTCCCACTGAATTATGAACTTCGGACCTAAAAATGATGGCTAAAGGATGAGCTCTAATCCCTAATAAATAGAGGTTTTCACATAGCAAAATGAAAAGAGTGTCACTAAAGGTAGGCCGACTTGGGTAGGCTAGCACAGGTCGGCTTACTGTCATAAATAAATTTCTTAACTTCAAAAATCCATTTCTCCCAATCCGCTTGGAGTTTTGGGCCAAGTAATAGCTCGTTGGAAAGGAAAAATTATGCTCTTCAAGATGGTGTAGGTGTCATAAAGGAATTTGCCTCTAAGGGAGCAAAAAATGTTTTTTTAATGTGACTAATTATTTATTAGTGCAGAAATGGAGGTAGGGCAGAATGCCTTTGAGTGTTGGGCTTCTTCATGGTTTGATTTCTTCATTGATTGTCTTCATAATCATGTACTTTCCTTCTTCAACATAGATTCACCATCATCATGTCCTTGATTTCCTTCTTCATCACCTTATCTTCTTCAACATAGGGTCACCATCATTATGTAGTCTTCATTATTAGGATCATCAGAGGTAAGGACATCAAACTTCACATCATTGGAGGTTTGTCATCAAATCATCAAGTGTGGTCCACATAAGTCATCATGTAGTCTTTTATCATAGACATGTCATCATAGTCCAGTCATCCAGTGCATGTCTTCTAGACCTTCATCAAGTATAGTGATATGGTAGTCTTTCATTATGATCATCAAGATACATGATTGACACTTCATTTGTGTCTTGACAACTTAAACAAGTGTTGTAGTCATCCTCTGGCATCTTTAAGAATATTTGTCATCCCAGCCATTTCCATATCAAGCATCTTCAAGAATATTTTCCATTCCGCCCATTACCAAGATTGACATCAACTATTGACATCAACGAAAACCTAGATTAACGCAACATATGCACTAAAACAACCAAAATAGTTCAACTATTTTAGTACAAGTTAAAGCAACATGCATTACAAGCATCCAAAGAATAGTCTTACAAATGAATAAAATACATGTGTGAAAATGTGCTGGCCTGTTAACAGGCTTTTGAATTAAGCGAAAGTTCCAAGACACATTCGTACACCATACATCACTAACCCCGATAGCCGGGGCATTGGAGCCACTGCTTTCTCCTCAAAGAAAAGTCTATAAACTCTCAAGGCTATGTGGGAGGAGCAAAGGTGAAAATTCCTTTGCATGTGTAATTGAGAGGTATATATAACCAAGGGTAAAACTGACCCTTGTGACTCTTCGACTTCTCGTATGACTATTCAACTTACATGACTCTTTAACCTCATCTGTGGGTCTCTTGGACTTCAACGTTACATTACATTGATTACTCAAGTATGACCCAAAATAGTGATTTGGCTAAGGCGACTCATGACACAACTCGACATGACACTGTTGGTATGCACATGCTGGTTGTGATGTTCGTATTGAGTTGTTGTGATGATGAGTGATGAGTGTCCCTATTGTGCACCATAGCTTCACCTCCTCATGGAAAAGTGCGTGGAGTCTTCAATGGTCTCGGTGTTCACTTTATGGTTCATGCATGTGCATGTGTCTCATTCGCTTGCTACTTGGTATGATTCGTGTGTTCATCTGTTCACGAACAAGTCTCCTAGCATGTGCTCCTTGTTCATCATGTTCGTCATCGCGCTATGTCTCATCTATGTACCTGTCTCTGCAATCACTCATGATGAGACAACATCAAATCCAGAAATCCCCTAGTCTACCATGATGCATCATCTTTCATTCTCGGGTGTATGTGACCAGGAGAGAGGACAAGGCTCTGAAACTACGCAAAGCACATTTCAGGCTGGGATGTGAGGCTCCGGGGCACTGTTGGGAAAAGCTATGCTGAGGTCACTGAGAAGCGAGGTTGAGAAGTCCGGGACAATAGTGACATCTGCGGGATCTAGCTCAGCTGGGAGGCAAAACTGCACATTTTTTCTCGAGAAGGCAGTGCGGGCAGCAGGAGGCATTGGAAGTGAAAACTGTGCAGATTTCCAGAGGAGGCCGGGAGCGGGTTGTTGGAGCTTGCTTGTCTGAATTGCACAGGTCTGGGAGGCAATCATGTAGGACATGTCTATGTAGTTTCTAGGCTGAGTGAGGGTCGGGCAGTAGGCGGACTATCCAATAAAACTGTGAAATTTTCAGGAGGAGTGGAAAGTAGGCTGGCAAGGGGGTTGACTAACAAAACTATGCAATTTCCAGAGACAATGTAGTGATAGGCAGTGGGTGTTTGTCGCTCTTGTCTGCGCCATTTCGTCAGGCAGTGCAATCAGGTAGGCTAATAGCTTCTACGCAATTTTGAGGATGAGTGCATCCCTAGATCACTGCCCAAGTCAAATTCTCTGGTTGACCAGCGGGAGGCTTGATGGATAGGCTTGCAGGAAGCGCAAACTGAGATGGCTTCTTGGGCAACTTCTGCGCTATTCTGGGTGACAGTCAGTTGGGTTGACTCCAGAATTGCGTAGTGCAAACTGCCTGGAGGGGAGTCTCAAGCTATGTGCAGTTCTAGGAAACATTTATTAGTCACTGAGGGTTGAGACTGTGCAATGCAAAATTGATAGAGAATGTGAACCGAATGAAAAACCCAAACCACGAAACAAAGAAGCTAGACAAACCATTAACACAATCAACATAGTACCTCAACCATAGGGTTGAGCATTATTAGATTTATTGAACTTACAACCTAGAAAATGACATTGCATTGATTTTTGGCTAGATGATACCTTAGCAAAATTATGGTTGTCGGGTTCCTAAAATTCCAACCTGAACTGTGTTGAGACTTGAAACAGAATAAAAATAAATACAATAAGCTACAGGAAATTTAATCAAAATGGAACAATTATTATGAGGACACATATGAGACAACTCAATAGGAGTTCGTGGCCTGTTGTAAAGGAAGATTTAATTATTCCTTGAAATTTTGTAAAATTTTGTGAACTAGACTTGTATTTTCAGCCTTTCTTAAGAAATATGGGGAGGAAAACATTTGTTTTTTTTATATTTTTTCGGGAATTCATCCCCATAGAGTAGGGACGATATTGAATCCCATAAACTCTAATCGTCGGAAATGAAATTATTTTACAGAAATGTAAGTATGAAGATCCATATGCTAGAACGTAAGTATGGGGCATGGGATTTGGATGGATGTGTGTATAGATATCCATCTTATATATAAGATAAATACTAATTGCATGTACATATGCCTCTCATCCCACATAGCCTAGGATTCTGGAAAACAATTTATTGATTATGGAAAAAAAATTAATAATAAAGATAGATGTTATCGTGAGTCACATACATCTCCCACCGCCACCATCGATATGTCGCTCAGCCTGCGCTCCAGCTAGGAAGGAAATGACATGCTACACTCTTTCATTTGATTTCTTTTGTGGCAATATGTTGTCCTATGACACTGGGTTCAGTAAGGAGAGAAATGTTCCTAAGACATCTCCGACACAGAGATGTATAAAAATAAAAATGAATACCAAAAGAAACGTAAAAGTAATAGCATCCCAGTTCTCAACAAATTTAATTTAGAACGACTCTCTATAAACCTGGTGACAGTGCAAGATTTTTTCCCATCTCGTTGGGAATTTCAATACTCTTTAACTCTGGGTTTGATGAATCTTCAATGGCTCCATTGTTAGCAGCCGCCCTTGAAACTGTGAACTATGAAACTGTAAAATGACAGGAGGCATGCTTATGGAGTGCAGAGAATTGGATTTGGAATCCATGAAGTTTCGAAGAAACTAATAAGGGGCACACACTAAATACTTGTTTCCGTCGGGGACCATTTAGGGACCTGAGGGGAAGGCTTTTCCTAAAGATTAACCATTGAAATAAAATTTGCAAACTTTAAAAAACAGAACTTTTGCACATAATCAATGTTCTGAGACACACACTGTCATAATTCTTGCAGAGGCAGAACAATGACCAATCTTCTTTGCGAAACCTTTTGGAAAATCCATTGCTACCACAATAATGTTGTAGTTCAAGAATTTCAAGCAACAAAGCCTGATACCTAAGCGCTTGCTCTCCGACAAGTGAGTCTGATACATGAGTACCTGAAGGACCCAACTAAGAGATGCCCATTGGAGATTTCAGATATCTCAGAAACGGGCACCTGGGGTTGGAAATCAAAGTTAGCTCCCCTCTAAAGTGCGATTTACTCTGAGCTTCTAATTATTTCCTCGGAGCCACTGATAAGCTCCTACTTGAGGGCTCGGGAAAAAATGGTTACATAGAGGCATACAGGTGAGCAAGTTGAAGAAATAGAGCACACCAACACTGCAAGGCACCTCACCTGGTTCCATTTCTGGCGTTCAATTGCCCCTGGGATTTGCGAGAGCCTATTCTTCTGGGGATAATTAGAGTAAGCCCATGACAACACATCCCACACCTCATAATTCGGTCGCTGAGCTCATGACACATTGTTGGCCGACATTTGCATGACTATATAGGTGGCAGTGACAAAGCCCCCTGGCAGAGCAAGAGAAAATCTCTGGTGTATGTCAATATGTAAACATAACAATATAACATAAAATGTCACGAGCTAATGTTAGCGTTACTTAATTGACGTTAGAAGTTTTTGTATCAATCTATGTTTATCTTAAGTATAAGTACATATTGCCTCGATATGAGGCCAAATAAGACCTCTAAACTGTTAATTGGTTGAAATGACGATTGAACGAAACTTATTGGATGACGAAAAGATAGTTTATAGAATATAAATGGAAAACATAGACTTAAATTGATTTGTTCACCTTTGGTTTTTGTGCAATCACTAATCAAAAACAGAAAACCGATTACAATAGTCCCTGTGATCCCCGAAAAGACAAGGACTAATAAAATCGAGATATGAATACACACTATACTACGATTAAATCTTCAAATTTTATTTATTAATTAATTTTTTATTTAAAATAAAATTTAAAATAAATATTTATTATATTCATATACGTATAATTATAAACTGAAAATCTTTAATATATCTTTAAAAAATCTTTTTCTTTATTAAAAAATTTTGAAATGTCCCAAACAATTTTAGAGCTCAAAATAATATGGTAATATTACAATATATTTATGAATAATTTTACCAATTATTAACATCTCAATCTTTTTAATAAATCTTCAACGAAATCTTTTCAAAATTGAAATGTTCGGGCAAAATAAATAATCTTACACAAAAATGCTTTATTACATAAACACTGTTAAGTTTGTAAACCGAGCAATCACCAACTCATAATCTTTAATGACATTCTTACTCACATTAAAGATGAGATACGTACTCCATGACTTTTCCAACTAGTAATCACCTAAAACTTTTAATAACTTCCTTATTTGGTAGAGAAATCATTAAAAGCCTTTAAAAAATTACTTCACTATATGCATAGTATCATTGATTTTAGTAAAATAATTGTCACTAGGTCAAAACATTACTCGAGGATTTTTATGAAATGTCATCCACTATATAAAGATTCGACAATACAAAGACTTTAATACACACTTCCCAATGCTTTTAACTAGGATTGCGGGGAGCGCTACCCACGCTTCCGTTCCCAATTTGCGTTCTGCGTGTTTTGGGTGGGAGTGATTTTGGAGCGCTCTCCGCGAATCGTTTTTGAATTGTGAGCAATTTTGGGAGTGAAAAAAAAAAAAAGTTTTTTGGTCTTGAGGAGTGTTTTTCACAAGCGTCTAATTTTTTTGCAATTTTTTTTTGCAGTGATGTTCTAGATGCCATTGTTTTTAAAGAAACAAATAAGTTTTGAGTGGGGCAGTGTAATGATCAAGCTAATGGTTTAGTATTGATATATGATTCATGAAAATGTTAAATTCTTAAAGTAAAAGTGACTTTCTCTTTAATTTTTATTTTCATTTTTTTACTTAGATTTTTAACATTACGATGAAATGACTTAGGATGTTTGGGAGTGGTTCCGACCTCATTGGATATCATATGGAGAAAGTAGAATATTAGATTTCATTCAAAATCCTGTAGACTTATAAATTTTTTTGGATTTCAGGATTGGGGGATTGCAATGTTTCCATTGGATTTTGTCATGTGTTAAGGTATGGAACTCTTATTTAATCAATAGCACCAATCCCTCTATGTACCTTGATGTTAGTGACATTGGTTGTCGAACTCCTCTATCATGATGCTCCTACAAATGTAGGCATCGCTCAAACAAAATCTTGACTTGACATGCTATGTTTTTTCTATGTTATGTGAATGCTTACAGGGTGATATTAATGACAAAGACCCCTATACAGATCGAGAGACAATGATAAAGATACATTTGAATATTAATGCTTAGAGGGTGATATTAATGACAAAGATCCTGATTTTCTAGCAAGATTAAAAAATTAGACATTTTTCGTGGCGGCAACAGGCCCAAGCATTAGCAATAGACAAAAGATTTACTTGTCTTTTTTAGCTTCTAGTATTTTTTATTACCACTGGCTCTTTCATATTTATTATGATATTTTTTGTAAACAATATATAACAATTTAAGTTTGAAGTTTGAAGTTGGCAATTTTTTTCCGGGGAAAATAGAGTTCGTAATTTTATTCATATAATGAAGAAAATTACATGTTGTAGATGCTAGTAGCATATGCAAAAAGCCGTCCATGAGGAGGACAGATACAAATAAAAAGAAAATATTTTACAAATAGCCGCAATCCTAATCTTTGCGGCCCTTTTTCTTCTCCACTCTACGCCAACCTTGTGTGTCAGGGGAGGAAACAATGAGAGCCCGCGTGGATTCCAGATTGTTCACTGGTGATTCCTTGTCGGATTCAGAGCCTTCCGAACCATGAGTTCTTTTGATGCCCCCTACATCCAGCTGGGGATTTTGCTGGGGTTGAAATTGGGGTGGTTCCGGATGAGGATTAGGGGAGATATCCTTATGTGTAGCCTGCTGTTCCATATTTGTGTCCAATTCCTCTTGGTTGACTGCCTGTTCTGAAGGTATGTCCTCTTCTTCCAGCGGTTCCGTGTGTTGCCAACCATTGGGCTTTTTTTTCCTGTTCTTGTTTCCTTTGGGATTCTTTTTAACCAGGGGGCAGTCAAAATGGAGGTGTCCTGTTTGCCTGCAGCTGCGACATCTGAAAGCGGTATTTTCATAGTCAAGGGGCTGAACCCGCTGAGAGTTATTGAAGTTCAGTGTGATATGTTCAGGCAGCCCCTGACTCATATCCACTTCAACGCAAATTCTGGCGAAGGAGAAGATACCTCTGCTTAATCTGTCCTCGTCCATTTTTATGAATTTCCCTAAGGTATTCCCAATGGCTGCTAAAGCTAAGTGATGCCAGAAATGTAGTGGGAGATTATGAAGCCGCACCCAAACCGGCATAGTTGTGATTTTCATAGTGTTTGCATCAAAATCAGCGAACCAAGGGGTAACAAAAAGACCAGCATTACCCCAAAACCAAGGCCCATCAGTAATGATACTATCCCTTTCTTCTTCTGTATGGAAGCCAACAATGAAGAAGCCTTTTGAGCATAGATGTATATCGCATTCTGTAGTCCAATTGGAATAAATCCACTGATGTAATGCATCAGATTTTGGCCAGAAGCCATTGGATCTACATATTATAGCAGTTTTAGTGAAGGCAGAGTGTAGAGCTGTTACCTCTGGCATTGAAACTTGGAGCCTTGGGGATTCCAGTTTTTGATCTACTATATATGGGCCTGGTAGCTCTGTTAGTGTCTCTGGTTTGTTCTGCATTTTTTCTTTGCCCTTGACTGCGTCACGGAATGAAGCTGGCGCCTTTGAACCAGAGCCCTTGCTTCCACCACGCAACCTTAGGTTGAGAAGTATGGTTGTATCTTGACTGATCCCATATTCCTGAATAGTATGCTGGTCCTGTAGACATCGTCCAGCGCAAATCAGGTTCTGTTGATTTGATGGTATTCCAAGCTGTTGTTGTATTTCTTTCTTAAGCTCTTGTATGGTTGTGCCCATACGAAGTCGCATGCATCGATGGCCTTCCACAGTAGATTTTATAAATATTTGAATCCTGTTTTCATCCTGGTAGCATTCAGCCGCCTTGTGGGTGAGCTTCTGAGGGTTATATGTGATCTGTGTCATTTCCTTCGCTCCCCTGTTTTTATGCGTCTCATTTGTGTTATTCCCCGTCTCTGCTCCCAACGCATAAGTAGCCTCTGTGGACCGTCCCCTTGCTACTTTGCTGGGATTTCGCTGTCCAGATGGGATCCAGGTTGTCGATACAGAGCATAGCTCTAAATCGGTACCATGATCTGCCTGGGCTCTGGTGTCTTCCTCACGCTTGTGACCCCCAGGGCGCGCGTCAAAGGAAAGGGCAAGAGCCGCCGAGGGCCGCACTGAACAGATATTGTCATACAAGAGATTTTGAATCCAAGCCTCCATTGCCAAGTTCAATGTGCAGGTCTGTTGCTTCATGGTAATCCTATAAATAATCTGGTTCAAAAAAATACTAAAAATCACCTCCTCTGTATAAGCGAGGTTCTCAGCAACCAACAGATAGAGAGTATCAATGCCCATGACGGCAAGTGAGACGATTAGAAAGGGAGTCCGTCCAGCGACCACCCCCGGGCTCGAAAAACCTCCGGGAGTTCCCGGCGCAACCCCCTGCTGTATACCTTGGGCGAACAAAAGTCCCCATTCAGGCCTTGAAACGCTATTGGGTATATACTCTCCTAGTCCCGGTTCCTGTGCATGATTCAAACTATGGCGAGATACCCACTGCATCCTTTGAGCCCCCAAACCCGTCTGTTTCAACAAGAAACAGGGCGTCCTTATCATTCCAGTTTGCCGGTGAGGGCAAAACTCCGAGAGCCCATGTGCGCCAGGTAGATCACGCATGAACGATGCATTCATGTGGTAAAGAGTCCTCCATTGCCGCCAAGATTCATGGCCTCCATGGCAGCCCCACAGGCCGACAGCAGGCAGGGGCAAGGCGGCCGCACCCAGGAAATCGTTCTTGCACAGAGTAAACCCTAGCTCCATCGTTTCTCTCGTTATGATGTTTGAAGTTGGCAATTTATAACTCATTAGTAATGAATTATGAATATGATGTTTCATGAAAGTTGAAAGTTGTTTCATCTTAGATATTATTTGTTGTAATGGTTGCACTTGGCTTACAAGTACAACTTTGGTGATCAATGATGATAAATGCTATATATTGAATTTTGAAAGCTTGAAACTTTAAAATTGATGAATCATGAGACTCAATATTTTGTATGTTACTATGTTACTAACCTATGAACGTGGTTAATGAAGATTATAACTTCTAGATAATTGTTGTTATATGGTTCAATCTATGTTTTTTTTATATCTAGTTCATCATTCTACATGCTTTTGTTGACATATATGCATCAAAATAGAAAAAAATATATATATATATATATATATATATATATATATATGTATATGTATATGTATATGTATATGTATATGTATATGTGTGTATATATATATATATATATATATATATATATATATATATATAACGCTCTAGAAATCGCTCCTAAACCAGGAGCTTCTCAAAATCTCCCACTCCTGTTCCCAAGTAACCTTGCTTTTACCAATTGGCACTCACTCACTCATAACCCTTCATGGCGTCTTATTTTTATGGGTGGCACTTCACAAGCCAAAATAGGTGAAACATGAAGCACATATCCATATACCTTAAAGGAGTTGTTTTTAGTATGATTTTTTGGATTTTCTAGTGTTGGAATATGGACTAAAAATTGAGGTAAAATCTTAATTTGTGTTATTTAAACTAATTTTTTGATTGTATATACGGATTCAGCACGTTGAAAAATCCCTACGGCACTTAGACCAAAAAAATTTCCAAAAAATCTCACTAAATACAACTACATGATACCTATTCTCAATAATTCCAAACCCATAATGCCAGTGACCCATAACGCTATCTGGGTGAACCCATATCTTTCACCCATACATCAAGAGAAAAGGACGGTATAACCAGAGGCAAATATACGGTCTCCATCACGCGTCGTCATTGAGAAATGTTACTGTAAAGAATGAGTTCCCAATTGATCGAGAAATGTTATAGTCAAGAATGAGTTTCGAAAATTACAATTCTTTAAGCAACGGGCAGCCGAAATAACGGCGATCGAAGCAAAAAAAACATATATAATAATTGTGAACGTCGTATTGCACATTCATCCCGGGGAGAATTTCCCACAGGTTTTGCTACCCGTCTGGTCTGGCGACCGCCCCTGAGATGCACCTACTTATTTTTCTAATGTCCCTTAATAATAAATAATAAATAATAAATAATATAATATAATATTAAATAAATAATAAACAATAAATAAAAAAAATAGTAATAGTAAATAAATAATAAATAATAATAAAATAATTTAATTACATGCTCTAAATAAATATAAATCGGAAATAAAACAAGAAAGCAGTAAAGTTGCATGTTAACACATGGAGTGTGTGCATGTGGTTCCCCTTTCCAATGTTTGCTCTATTTAATAGATGGGGAGGAAGATGGGAGGCATTCCATCATTCTACGATTCCACCATCCATTCTCTTGGGAGAATAGTGTTGTGAGACAAAGGATACCCTGGCAGTAGTACGTTGATTGAGGGCTCGTGGGTGGCCAGTTGTAGCAAGATTTTGTGAAACTGAGCCTACGGTTGGGTGGAGAATCGTCCCCAAGACTTTGTTGCAGGTAGCAAAATTCAACTAGCGTTCCACAGGTAAGTTGTCTCTCTACCCATATATTTTTGAAATTGATGTTAACTAGTTGATAAATTGTTTGTTGATTATAAATCGCTTGATTAATTTAATTGATTATGTGTTGTTATTTCGGGGCTGTTACAGTTTTACCCACAATTATGGGCACTGCTTTTGTGTATTTATAGTTCTCGACCCTTGAGCTTAAGTCGATTGCAGATTCTCTGAATATTCGAGAAATCTAATGAACATGGACACAGTCAAAGCTTAAGTCGATTGCAGATTCCCTGAATATTCGGGAATCTGACGGACATGGATGCGGTCAATTTTTTGACCGTGTCCATGTCCATCAGATTCCCGAATATTCGGGGAATTTGCAATCGACTTAAGGGTTCCCCATAAACTCCAACCATGGTTTAAAGAGAGTCAATATAATGGGAGTTAAAAGAGATAAAATAAGAAAATAAAATTGGTTTCAATTTATCAAGTGTGATTTTTATTTTTATTTTTTTACAGGTGGGAAAATTTATAATAATTTAATTGTTAAATTAATAATGAGGATAACCATCTCTGGCTGCTAACCTCCAAATAACTAGTTGGTGGTCCATAAGAGAGCAGACTTTCACTCTTGCCAGATGCCTCTAAGTCTCAACCATTAACTTATTTCATCTGAAAAAACTAACTCTTAATAAATAAAAAACAGTTTTAAAAGACCATCATTTATTTATTTAAGATTATTATTATTATTATTATTTAAACATACTCATTTATTTATTTAAAATTATTATTTTATATATATATATCTTAATTTTTAAACTTAAAATAATTTTAGAAATAATTAAAATATTTTTTATCTGTGAATTAATTCCCTCTCATTATAACCAGATATAGCGTGGCCCTGCCCAAGGATAATACTCACAAATAGAAAAATGTCCAAAATTTAGTTACATATAAAAATACACACACAAATCGAAAAATGGTCCAAAATTTAGTGCAAAGATGACATACACAAATTGAGAAATTGTCTAAAATTTAGATTTAAATGACAAGTCCTACGGTAATAATGCAGTCCCAATTGTCTAACCCACATAAATAATGAATGCCAATTAATTTATGTTATGATCACAGATAACCAACAGAACTAATGGAATCCAATTAATTTATGTTATGACCATACTTTGTTTCCGTTCATTTGGCTGGCAGAGGTAGACTAAATAAGCAATCCAATGAGGAATTGAAGGGGAGAAACTCAGAAATGTTATCAGTTATGTAAACCACTTTGATGTATTAGTAAAAAAATCATATCGATTACAGAGTCTCTGCTATAGTCTCCAACTTGAATTGCAATTGGATTCGCCCTCTACCCCTTCAAATTGTGAAGGGAATATAATGGCACCTTGAAATACAGCAATGGAACGAGACCCGTTGCCCTCTTCACATTCATCTTGTTGGCTATGAATATCGAACAATGGCTGCACCTGCACTTGGGCTCTGTGTCTTCGTCGCCGCCTTCTTCTGTGCTGATAACGCAGTGCTAATCTTTAAAAGAAGAGAAGCCATAGGCCATGTCTGATTCCGTCTACTCAAATGGTAAGTTTCTGTAAGGTAGGAGGAAATAGAGGTGCCCAATCTGCCACTGATCGTCATCATCCAGAACCTGAGACTTTTTCACCAACATAAAGACCGTCTGAATTACAGATAAAATGGCCTGCATATTCTCTCAGAATCTCTTGGCTTCTCAGTTCTTCAGCCTACTCCTTGATTGTCCCGTCCATCAATATGAGCTTTGCAGTAACTGCTGGGGCACAATAACTGGTGGTGTTTGATGAAAAGCAGCTCCCCATGTCTTGGAATTGCGATGAATTTATCTCAAACTCTTGGATTTGGCTCATCATGAGAACAAGAAATGGGGAGTCGGTCTGTCAGATTTCCAAACATTCAAGGAATCTGTAATATGTGACATGGTGTACCAAATAAGGTTTCCAGCCCGATGTCTCATATTCATTTTAAAGAATCTCATATTCATTTTAAAGAATTTTTCGAGTTCGCGAATCAACGAAGTAAATTAAATTAAAATATCAATAAGCAAAATTTTCAAAATATATGTAAAATTTATTCTACAAGTTATGAAATTTGTACAAGCGTGTCCCTTTGTATATTCACGAATAATATAAATATTTACCAAGATTCTACATTTTGCAACTTCAGAGGAGGAATCATACACGTCATCAGTTTGGATCCCACCTAAACCACTTGGCAAAAGTGGTTTACCAAGAAAACAGTGGGAGAACAAAGAGGGAATTGTCTTTGTCTGCGAGCAACTTGATCTTAAAAAAGAAAAGGTTCTTAAATGTTTTGGCAAAATAACATAATCATTAATATTATTAAAAAAGAAAAGACGAAATTGTTGGGTTACTCACAACCGCATATGTTCTCATTTTATATTTTCTACTCAATTTTTCTGTAGTGACACACTTTTCTTTTTGAATTATTATTCGTTTATGTTTTATTCAAATATATGGTTATAAAAATAAACATATAATTTAACTAATTATATAAAAGCATACATTTAAATAATTATAATTTACACATAGCGAGTGAAAAAAGATGTTAAAATTAGATACCTAAATTGAAAATTAAATATATAAATTAAAGATCGGATTAGACATTAGGGTTGATCTAGTTTTGAGAATAATAAAGTAAAGTGTTAATGTAACTACGGAGGTGATAAATTGGAAGATATTTATTATACCATGGATAAAAAGATAATGGGTAATTGATCAGATTTACAAAATAAGATTTTTATTAGTATGTTGTAATTAGCCAATTAAATGATGACAATAATAAGATATGGGAAAAATAGTTTAAATTAGCAATTTTTTCCAAAAATGTAAATAGACACAAATAGAATGGTTAAATTGGAATTGCTGAATTGGAAAAGTTGTACTTTAGTTTGAAACAATAATTGTTGTAAAAGATTTAAGTTGTTTAGTATATTTGAGTTAAGTTGATAATACACAAATAAATAACAATTGAAATATTGAGATAATAAAGGTTGACATAGACATAATTTACCATTATTTTACCAATGAAAGATTTATAATTATTGTGAAGAAATATTGATTTTTTAGAATGAGCAATTTCTACTAGAAGGAAACAATAGGTACAAATTACTTTTGCCTCATTTTAAGCATTCTATGCCATTTGATGAAGAGCATTCAATATGGTGGCATTCAAAATGTAGTATTCTTATTTCCATTTGTATTCCTTATTATTAGTGATTATCCCATTTAGGGAATTATATATATTTGTTGTAAAGCAAGTGGTCTTTCAGTGCGCAAGTTGGCAATGTCAAAGCCAAAATCTGTATTCAATTTCGCACCCATTTTTTGTGCAGTTAGATTCCTCTCCCATTTCTTAAAGTAACAGTCAAAGGGTGGTATGATATTATATTACCATAAAAAATATAAAGCTAAAGGATGACAAATTAGAAGAATCATACTATTGTTGTACATTGGTTGCCTCAACCGTAAGTTTTGGATGACCTTGTTTACTTAAAGAGATTTCTCCTCAATGTACCACTCAAGGAGATCACTCACTTGTAACTAGGAATTGGATACTATGACTTAGAGTATAGTCCATCCTCCTCTTCATGAAAGACTAACTAAGTATTGCCATTGAAAACCCAAGAGTCTTGAACACTTGATCACTCATCACACCAAGATCCACAACCTCATAGTTTCATATTAGAACCAAGGAACTACTTTATTGTCAAGGTTAATATGAAGAATTTTAATGCTAATGATCCCATAACATAAATATTCAAGATGAAGTTTTGATTTCACCAATTGCTAACTATAGAAAAGTACCTATTGCATTATTATATTTAGAAGCTAGTTAATTTGTGTGGTATTAATGGGTTTATGGAAGAGTTGATAACATACTATGAATATAGTATGAGCAATGTATGCTTTAGTATAATGAAAAACATTGAGAAAATATATCTAGCTACAAAGCAAATTAAATGGTTTTAAAAGTTTTCCATGTCAACAATAAAGTGTTCATAAGATTCATTACTATATGATGTCTCTTATATAATCTTAGATTACGCATTCATAACAACATTTCTAAGTTCGATAATAATTTTAGTATTTGTTTTAATAAAAATATTATACCAAGTATTATTTTCTAATTATAATTATCATTACTACTTTTTTTATTGTATTTCAAAACAACTTATTTTTATTTTTTTACAAATTAATTAAATGTTATATTTATCATTTACAAAAACAATATCACAATTTAGATCATATTAATAATGATAATAATATTAATAATAATAATATTTTTTCTAATAATAATGATATGATTATTAATATCCATTAAGATTACTATAGTCGAGAGGACCTGATCAGATTAAAAATTATAAGATCTTAACTGACTAAAAATTATAAGATCTTAACTGACTAAAAAAATTAATTAGACTTTTTAATAACATCTTTACCATATAAATATTAATATATTACATAAAATGTAAATAATTTCGCTTTACTTTACCATATAAATATTAACATATTAGATAAAATGTAAATAATTTCACTTTACTTTAAAATAATTTTAAAATAGATTAAAATAAATTGTAGAAATTTATAAATTTAATGAAAATTTCACATTTTTTTAATATATAAAATAACTTTTAAATAGTTTCGTCGTTGTTGCAGATGAACAAATTCCACCTGTACACGTGGGGGGCTATGACGAACAAAAGGAGTCCAATTCAGTTGGGTTGAAAATGCCGCAAACCTTTGAATGTTGAATCTGGAAAATGTGTTTGAACTGTCCTTCGCAATTAAGAACGGGATCATAGAATAAATCATACGCACTGTTTTATTATAAAAGTATATTCCAATTGGAGAATTTGAGAAATGGTTGCCAACATGTAGCAGCCCTTAAGGAACGAGAGTTTTTGGAACCCTTCCTTGGGAAGAGAATTTTTCACAGGGAAGTACGAGTTCTATTTACAGGCCTTTCATTTTATTTTCTGGAAGTTAAAAGGATCAGGTTTCTGAGCTCTGCAATTGTCCCCCAGTTTGGCAAAGAAGACGTAACCTGCAGTTTGGAGGGTTTCAACATTTAGGTATTTTAGTTGCTTTGGATTGGAGGTTGCACATTTTTCACCAGGCGCCAGTTTTCAACATTTTCGAAGGTGGCCCATGATCTTATTTCCCTTCGGCAATAGCTACCATGTATTTGGCATGGATCACTTTTAGGCCGAGATGAGATTATCGACAACAATGGGGGCTTGGATGTGCTCAAATGATTTGGTGGTATTGCGGGAATCGGTGCAAGGGGTGTAGTTAACGAGGCGAATATTGTGGACAAGGGGAATTTTGAAATGGGTTAAACAAATACATATTAAATAAGAAAATATAATTTTTTCCCGGTAAGAAAAAAACTATATTTGTATTATCATAAGGATCATGTACATTATAGCTATTTCATGTACCCATATCATCATAGAAAAAACATCTGCGCTGTGTGGTCGTGCAAACCCTTTCAAAGTGACCCTATAAACATATATACATACAGAGAGTATATAAACAGAAAGATCTGCATATATCAAGTAGCAGATATAGGAGAGAGCACTAAAACAAATACTTCCATCAGAATGACCCTGAGACGAAAGAATATCATCCCTCATGCATTGTGTTGTTAGCTCCATTAAGTTTTGCACAAATTGCTGCCTACAATTATGGAGTTGCAGTCTTTCCTTAACTTATGGAAACCAACTGTAGTAGTTTCCTTAAGTTAAGAAAATACAACTGCAATTACTAAATTTATTATTAGGAGCTACTATAGTGGTCCATCACTTTGATTCGAGTTCTCTGCCTTGATTTGTGGGACATCTAACACATAGCTATTAGAAGCTTGATGGAAGCTTAGCTATATGTACATTTTTTTGGTCCCCAAGATCACATCTCAATCCCCTTCATTTTTACACCATCTAGCTGAGATAGCGAGCTTGGAAGTGCCTTCAGAATTTTTGTGTTCTTTTCCTTTTGCTTGGATCGAAGCTGGAGTGCTGAAGAAGAAGCAAGTGGACTGTGGCCTCCATCAAAACATCACCAATGGCTGGAGGTAACTCGTATCCCTGGGCATTAAGATTTAATGATTCTTTGAGTTTATTCCGCATGAAGAATCGTTGTTGAAACTATAGATATATTCTAACATTTGGTATCAGAGCCGTGTTTTACCTCTGCCTTGGTGTGCGATTCGAATAACATTAGAAAATTTATTTATGCTGAAGATTGCGCAACCATAAGAATCATGTAAAAGTACACGATCAACAAACATTTGAACATAATGCCTCTTGAAATCTAAAGGATTAGAGGTCGCAATAACCAGCTATGCCTCAGGCTGAATCCACCAAAATTATAGTTAATAATGTTTGGATCGATATTGGGTCTCTAAAGGAATTTTTAGTTTCTGAATTTATAGTTTCAGAATTGGCCAGAAGTGAAGCTGCATATTGGAAAATATGTAGTTTGAATTTAGGCAGCGTCTTTATGTATATTTAATTTTAGGTGGAAATTTTTATGTGTATTGGAGATTCGGTGCACATTGCTCCATGCCTATTGGATGGTGGATTTTACAGCCTACTAGTCCAGATATTTTTGATCTGTCATAGACCTTAAATTGGGTGAAGGGTAAAAAGATGTTACTGAGAATATATGGTCTGGTTTCAGGTCTGTGATAGAATTTAAGTTGGGTGAATGGTACAAAGATAATTTGTCCCTCCGCGGATTATTTACGACTCTCATAAATGTAAACCTTAAAATCTATCTCCTGATTAGAAAGTTACAACCTGCGGATTATTTATTACTTCGCATAAATTTACACAGTCAAATCTGTGTCCTGCTCAGGAAACTGTGAAAATTAATTTCCTGACTTGGAAACCAAAACAATTGTGGAAATATAGTGATATGAAAAGTTCAAAACAACCATTTGACCGACACAGAGCAACAAACAGTAATGCCCGCTCAGGAGCATATCTCTAAGAGATAAGTGGCATAATTAGTATAGTTATTGATTAATAAAAGTTGTCAAACGCTCTCTTTCATTCATGAAGTATGTAAAGCTCTGGAAAGTTGAGAACAAAACAAGTGACATCTTCGAGATAGTAACGCAAATGGAATAAAATCTCAATTTTCTGGAGCTTTGGTATTATGATTTATGGTTAGAGTGCGATTCAATTAAACAATTTGAAATTAGAGTTTTCCCAATATATAATCAATTATAAATTGACTAGATAGATTAACGAATTTGAAATTACATATTTCTCAATGTTTAATTAATTTGAAGTAAAATGCTGGGCTGATATGGATGAAATAAAATCTCAATTTGCTGGCAGCGTGTTAGCCTCTTCTGATGAGGATTGAACCCTGTTAGTGGCTATGATAGTGACGTGCTTTTGCCGACCTGGCTCATTTCTTGTGATGACCTTTGATTGCTATACTCTATTTCTTGGTATAATATTTCCGTCTGATAATTGAGTTGTGTGTATAATTTTTCTTTTTTGGAAATGTGAATAAGTTGTAATGAGTCACCTCTTTTTATGTCACAAATGAAGTGTAGCAAGCCTAAAATGATACAGATCTCTTGAATGATTTGTTGAATGCTCATTTCCTATGAGTCGATTGCGTATGATTTACCATAAGAAGAATATGATCTTGGAGTATAAGATTTGAAGTGCTCCTTTACGTTATGATGTGTAGCTTGTGAAATTTATTATTATTATAGGGTGCTTTTGTAACATTATTTCGAGATCGATTTATTTTAGTGTGTGCCGGAATAAAGCATATGTTGATTTCTTATTGAAACTTGTGAGTTTCCTTTGTATGGTTTATTACAAGAAGGGTATGATTCTTGAGTTTTAGACTTGAAGCCTGCACTTGAATTTTGATGTGTAGCTTGTTAAAACTATTGTGATCCATAGTTCTTTTGTAAGTTAATATATGTGATCACATCACATCACATCGATCTTTTGCTATTGTGATCCATATTTCAATATTTCAGTATTTGAAATGATTTAGTCTTTTGTTTTGAATATTTCAAATTTGCAGTTTTGTTTGCAAATTGTTAAGAGCCCATTTTGTAATTAATTTAAGAATTAGTCTTAAATAAATTATGGGACAGTTAGACTAAGGAATGTAAATTTGATTTTAATTTTATTTTGTGAGCAAAATAGCTTGTTTGCTGGTCAATTTTTGTTGTTTTATAAACTTAAGGACGGAGCCTGAAGTCAAGCCAGCTAGCCTTCGAACTGCATTTTCTATGCAAGTGCAAAGTAGATCAACGCTGCTTCAGTCAATCTCCGGGTTAAGTTTATAAATTGAACAATCAAATTTGTAGTCATTTTCGGTAATGCTGACTACTTTAACCTTGATTTTGATTTTGCTGGAAAATTATTACAGTTATATGGAGTTTATTAAAATGTCATTTTGACTTACTCCTTTCAGTAAACATTATTTTTCTCTCTAGTTAAGTTTTGTTTATGCAGCAAAATAATGTCTAGTGATCCATATAATTTTAATTAATTAGAGAATAGCCACAGCATCTTTAATTAAATAAAATTATATATTTTGTTTGATAAGATCACATAAAGTTTATTTAGACATTAAATTGTAATTAATTACACTGAATATAATAAATTTTATCCCACAGGAATCTTTATTATATTTATGTAATTAATTAGGATAAAATTTCATAACCTACCCACAAGAGTTATGAATTAATAAGTTTTATCATAAAGTTTTATTGAATCTGTTTGAATTAAAAATTTAGCCCACAGGCAATTTTTATGTCATTTGATTCAATTCTTTTTAGCATGATTTACACTGAATATAATAAATTTTATCCCACAGGAATATTTATTATATTTATGTAATTAATTAGGATAAAATTTCATAACCTACCCACATGAGTTATGAATTAATAAGTTTTATCATAAAGTTTTATTGAATCTGTTTGAATTAAAAATTTAGCCCACATGCAATTTTTATGTCATTTGATTCAATTCTTTTTAGCATGATTTACATTGGTAAAACATGAAAGTTTATTAAGCCTCAATTTTAACATAAGCATGTGATTCTTTATTTTGATGCAGTAGTACAACCTGCAAATTTCTCTGAAATTCGTTGTGACATTCCCGAACTTAAGGGAGATAACTACAAGATTTGGAAGGAGAGGATTCTCCTTCATCTAGGGTGGATGGACATAGATTATGCTATCAGGAAAGATGAACCATCGACACTCACTAATACCAGCACTACAACGGACATCACGCTTTATGAACAATGGGAGCGATCCAATCGTCTAAGCATGATGTTCATTAAGACCAAAATTTCAGCTGGTATTCGAGGTTCCATTGATCAGCATGAAAAGGTCCGAGACTTGTTGAAGGCCATTGATGAACAATTCGTCTCTTCAGACAAGGCACTAGCAAGCACCCTAATCATGAAGTTCTCATCCCTGAGGCTCACCAGTGTGAAAGGTGTGCGCGAACACATCATGCAGATGAGGGACATTGTGGCTCAATTGAAGAAACTCGAGGTTGAAATATCAGAGTCTTTCCTAGTGCACTACATCCTGAACACCCTTCCGCACCAATATGGACCTTTCAAAATCTCATACAACACACATAAGGATAAATGGTCAATTAATGAACTCATGACCATGTGTGTTCAAGAGGAAGAGAGACTGGTAATGGAACTGGGAGAGAGTGCAATGCTGGCAACGCATGGAAAAGGCAAATCTCAAGCCAATCGGAAAGGGAAAGGTAAAGTACCTCCCCAAGCCGATATCAAGAAGGTTTCCAAGTGTTTTTTCTGTAGGAAGAAGGGACACATGAAGAAGGAATGCGCCAAATTTTAGAAATGGCTTGCAGACAAATGGTTTGCAAAACCTAAGGAAGCCAGTGGGAAGTGAGCGAAGCATCTTATTAGGAAACAAGATGGGCTCGCATGTGGAAGCTATAGGAACATGTTATTTAACTTTAAGTAGTGGTTTTGTTTTGGAGTTAGAAAAGACCTTTTATGTTCCAAGTTTTTCTAGAAACTTGATCTCAGTTTCAAGGCTTGTACCTTTTGGATATTCCTTAAACTTTTCAGAAAAATCTTTCGGTCTATTCTATAAATCTGATTATGTTGGGAATGGTATTTTGTCTAATGGTCTTTACTGCAGTAATTTACAAAACAATGTCACATATGATTCAATGCATGTTCACACTGGCACTAAAAGATGATGGTTATTAACACTTCTTCATTAATAACACTTCTTCATTAATGATTGATAACACTTCTTCATTAATAACACATCTTCATTGATTCCCCTCTAGTGATGGTGAGCAATTGGTTTGCAAGCTCAAGAAGTCATTATATGGTTTAAAACAAGCATCTCACCGATGGTATTTGAAATTCCATAATGTAATTTCTTCTTTTGGTTTTGTAGAAAACATTATGGATCAATGTATATACCTGAAGGTTAGTGGGAGTAAAATTTGTTTTCTTGTTTTATATGTGGATGATCTTTTGCTAGCAACCAATGATAAGGGTTTGCTACATGAGGTGAAACAATTCCTCTCTAAAATTTTTGATATGAAGGATATGGGTGAGGCATCTTATGTCATTGGCATTAAGATCCATAGAGACAGATTTCGAGGCATCTTGGGTCTATCCCAGGAAACCTATATTAATAAAATTTTAGAGAGATTTCGGATGAAGGATTGTTCACCAAGTGTAGCTCCCATTGTGAAGGGTGATAGGTTCAATTTGAACCAATGCCCGAAGAACAACCTTGAAAGGGAACAAATGAAGAACATTCCATATGCTTCTGCTGTCGGAAGCCTAATGTATGCTCAAGTCTGCACAAGACCTGAGCTTGCATTTGTGTAGGAACGTTGGGACGATATCAGAGTGATCCAGGTTTAGACCACTGGAGAGCTGCGAAGAAAGTTATGAGGTACCTTCAAGGAACCAAAGACTACATGCTTATGTATAGACGGACGGACAACTTGGAAGTGATTGGCTACTCAGATTCTGACTTCGCTGGATGTGTTGATTCACGCAAATCAACATCAGGATACATTTTTATGATGGCCGGTGGAGCTGTATCATGGAGGAGTGCAAGCAGACCTTGATTTCCACTTCCACTATGGAAGCCGAGTTCGTCTCCTGTTTTGAGGCTACTTTAGATGGTGTATGGCTTAGGAATTTCATTTCTGGGCTTAGAATTATGGATTCTATATCTAAGCCATTGAGATATATTGTGATAATTCAGCTGCTGTTTTTATGGTTAAAAAAGTGGGAGTCGAAATAAACACATCGACATTAAGTATTTAGCTATAAGGGAACGTGTTAAAGAAAAGAAAGTGGTCATTGAGCATGTTAGCACTGAGTTAATGATCGCTGATCCCTTGACTAAGGGCATGCCACCGTTTAAATTCAAGGATCATGTATTGAATATGGGACTTGGTTCCATTATGAAGTTTTTCATTGTATGGACAATGTTATTTTGATGAAATTCTTAATTATTGTGATGTTTTTTCTCATATTTATGTGCACCTTAAGTTGATTTGAGAAAATTCATTTAAGAAGGACCAAGAATAAACATAAGGTTTATTCATTAAGAAATTGTTGCCACATAAATTATAATAAGAATAAATACATAGTAATACATGGAAGATAATACTCGTCATTAGAGGACTTATCGCCATGATTCATGTATCTATTACTTAATAAAGATTATGAATGGTTTTTGAGACATTAAGTTTGGAAGTATGGACCAAGTGGGAGAATGTTAGCTCCATTAAGTTTTGCACAAATTGCTGCCTACAATTATGGAGTTGCAGCCTTTCCTTAACTTATGGAAACCAACTGCAATAGTTTCCTTAAGTTAAGAAAAGGCAACTCCAATTACTAAATTTATTATTAGGAGCTATTATAGTGGTCCATCACTTTGATTCGAGTTCTCTGCCTTGATTTGTGGGACATCTAACACATAGCTATTAGAATCTTGATGGAAGCTTAGCTATATGTACATCTGTTTGGTCCCCAAGCTCACATCTCAATCCCCTTCAGTTTTACACCATCTAGCTGAGATAGCAGAGATTGGAAGTGCCTTCAGAATTTTTGTGTTCTTTTCCTTTTGCTTGGATTGAAGCTGGAGTGCTGAAGAAGAAGAAAGTGGACTGTGGCCTCCATCAAAACATCACCAATGGCTGGAGGTAACTCGTATCCCTGGGCATTAAGATTTAATGATTCTTTGAGTTTATTCTTCATGAAGAATCATTGTTGAAACTGTAGATATTATAACATGTGTATCATAATAGAACCATTTTGCCAGCAGGTTCCGTTTGGTCTACCTGTTACATATAAAATATGAGACAAAAATATAAAAAAAGATCAAAAAGTATATGAGCATCTATCCTGGGAATGTGAACTCCACAACGCTTAGTACATTGCCCTCCAGTGATATATCCATGTGCATTTCTCCCACCATTCCTTGAAGCTCTTTCTTTGAGAGATCATCCACAAGTTGGTTATGTTCTTTGCCAGTATGCATGATTGGAAGGTTCCCAAGCTGTGTCCATGGATTTTCAATTTTCCTTAGTCATCCAAGTAGTGTTGATTGTTTGATGTGTGCCTTGCCGTTAACATGATTCACAATCATATTTGAATCCCCATATATATGAATATCGGGGATATTGAGAAAAATTGTGAGCCATAAAATGCCCCATAGTGCCATCGCTTTTGCTTTATTATTTGAGCCCATACCAGCATTCTGGTGAATTCTGTATTGTAAATCCTTGGGCATCGCTATCCAGAAGCCACATCCGCAAACATTGTTTTGAGTTGCTCCATTGAAGAATCCAATCTGGTCTACCATTTGTGGGCTTTTTCCCCTATGTTGATGTTCTTTGTGGTTATTCTCATGAACATGAAACAATGAGTATAGTGATATGGTATTATCATATACCAGCGTGAAATCCTCAACAGAATTCTCAAAAATATGGTTATTCCTCCATTTCCATATAGCCTGGAAAAATAGGGGGAGAATAATCCTCCATGCGGGCTTCTGTTTGCTCCACCACCCCATACAATCTGCAATGTCATGAAATTGATTATAAGGGAAACCGAAATGTAATGCCAATTTATCCCATACCTAGTTCGTGTGGTGGCATTTGAGGAACAAATGATAGTTGCTTTCCCCTTCCTTTTTGCAAATTGTGCATATGCTGGGTTTGTGCCAATTTCATTTTTGCAAGTTCTCCCAAGTAAGATTTTTCTTGTGATATACCAGCTAGGAGAATAGCATGATTTTAATAGGAATACTAGTCTTCCAAAGGCGTATAATATTGGATTCTCCACACACTAGGCACCCCTTCCGCAAAGAGAAGTATAATCATTCTCTTGGACCATACCAAACTATCACTTTGTGCCTCTCGGCATATTCCCACTGCTTTTAAGCCTGTACATATTTGTTTCCATTCCAAAGCTAATATTCCAGCCATACCCAGTTCTTGTGAAGTTTTCCATATAGGGGATTGGTCCCACCAAGCTGAAATGAGTTGATTTCAGAAGTATATGCCTTTCCCATATAAAAAACCGATGAGAAACTCAGATATACAGCAATCCCCGCCGGCTCCCAGAATATGATCCACCCCAATGATAATAAAGTGACTCGTTCTCATATTCCATACCAGGTGTTGTATGAAAAATTTAGCAACCCTTTGAAAGCTATGCCATATGGCCGACCGATGTGGAATGCCAATGCTATCCTTTCGAAACCAGAATAGAAAATCTTGGTTCTTTAAATATTTTTTTCGAATCACTCTGCTCCATATACCTGACCCAAATATAGCCCGCCATAAGGATTTTATCAGCAACGAACAACCAAATACTTTGAGGTTCCAGAATACCCCATCCCCCATTCTTTTTGGGCAAGATATGTGAAACATTTTAGTCAAGTGGTATTTATGCTATCCATTACAACCCACCCAAATGAAATTGGCAATAATACGATTAATACTATTAATGATGGCTTGTGGAATATGTGAGCTCAATATACCCCCAGCTGGATAAGAACAGCCTGCGTGAGGATAGCGCGTCCACCCAGGGACAAGCACCGATATTCCCATCTAGAAACTCTTTTAAAGAATCGGTCTACCAGCCACTGCGAATCAATACTTTTGTAACTTGGATTAATGTGATATCCAAGATACTTCATACCAGTTTGCATCAGTTCCCCTCAATACCAAATAGGTTCTTTATACAATCAATGACCTCCATATTGCTCATATCATGATATACAATGGATTTTTGCAAGTTCATATTCAACCCAATTGCTTTAGAAAATTTTTTATGAAAAAGATTCAGCCATGCGAGACGATTCAACATACCCATGATGAGTACATCATCGACGAAAAAACCATGTGAAATCTTGATGTTGTTCCCAATTACGAGTGGCTGAAACTAATCATCATTCACCGTTTTGATTTACAAGCTCAGAGCATCCATAGCCAGGATAAATAAAAGAGGAGATAGTGAGGAGCCCTGTCTCAATCCCCGTCCAGCCCTAAAGAAGCGGGTAGGATATCCATTGATAATCACTGCATAATATATATGCGAGACACAAGCCATGATCCAAGCCACGTTTCTGGGCTGCAACCCGATCTTATGTAGTACCAGTCTAAGGTAGCCCCAGTCTAAACAGTGATACGCCTTCTGAAGATCTACCTTCATAATGGCAGCATCTAAGAACACTATAGTTATCACATCTGCATTCGAATTCAATTTTATGTAGAAGTTTGAAAATCTAAAATCCAATATGCAAACACTCTTTGTCATACCATTTCATTGACATTTGAGCTATAAATAAAAAGGAAAATGTTTACAAGTCGTCATAAAAAACAAAAAACAAGGAGATGACAAAACATTCAAATTATTGACGAGGAATTCAAATCTATATCCCACTGTTAAATATGTGCTCAACTGTGACCAAAATATTCAATATCAAATTCCCTTCAAGAATCAATCAAAGCACTGATAATTCTATGATGATCCTAATAGAAGCTATATAACAATGATACATTACATGCTTTTGTTTTTGTATTATTCAGCCAACAGTTCAAGCTTTTGAAGGAAATCATGAATGCAAATTTTCTTCTTGGTTGTTATAATATCACAGGTCTTCGCCGCTTTGGATCTCAACTTCTCCCTCTCCTCTCAAGTAAATATCAACCAGCAAAAGAGAAACAAGCAAAATTTTGGGTGGCCCCTTAAGCACCTAACTGAAAAGCTTGTCTTAGAGCAGCTTAATCTCTTTATGTTATGTTGCTTCTGTTGGTAAATAAAACTTTTCTAGGCAAATAAAACTTGCAAAGTTTAGACAAATAATAGACTAATATGCATCAAACGTGAGCTTGTCCTTTAATCCCAAACATTCATTACTGTAAAAACAGAGAAGAAAGATGAGAACTAAAGAAATTAAACTATTTGAACCTTTTCGACCTAATGAATTAATGTGCTCTCTTGCTCTATATATGTAGCAGAAGCATTTGAGGTAGGGATGATGTAATTCATGTTTCTGAGGTTTAATAGAAATTTTGTGGTGAAATTTATGAGAGATAGCAGATGTGTCTTTTCCGGAACTTTTGTTTTTTAGTGATGTTGAGCAATTTCCCCTGCGTCACCAATGACTGCTATGAATAATGATATACAATCAGAATAGTACCGAATTGTGTGGTGACTATTATCTTTATTTTGAAATGCACTGTGATGGCTATTATCTTTATTTGGAATACATTTTATTTATTTTAAATTGAGTTGAGTACAAATGTTTGAGTTAAAATTGCACTCCAGACCTTAGGCAACATTTAAGGTGTGTATCTAAGGTCCAACAACTATGACTTACTCAACTGCAAATTAGGTCCTAAACTTACACCAACATTGAAGCATTCTTACAACCCTTGTAATTCCACGAAGACCCTAAAGTGGTGGAAATTTACATTGGTAACCTATTCCTATACTTCAGAGGACATACTTATACATGGTTGTATGCAAACTGTTTACCAAAAATTTTAAGTGAAGGATTTCAAATCTGTATAAAGCACCATGCCTCAAAATTTAACATTCAAAATTGAAATATTCCCTTAATTTACTTAGTTGTGAAAATAACCCCGAAGTAAAGAAAAGAATCCATTGAAAACCAATTGAGCCTTCATATTTTTAAGTTTAAATTAGTTTTTTAAATATCTTCGTTTCTGTGGATATTTTAGAGATTTTTTTGTTTTTCAAACTTTTAGAGCACGGTGAATGTGTAATATTACACATGATATTTTGAAAAAAAATTATTCTTAGGGGCTTCTTGCCCATCAACCACTGGGGCTTGAACACTTCTGGATACACACCAAAGATGGTGGAGGAAGAGGATTGCATAGTTCCCTCTTGTTGGCATTTTCTTCTTCGCACTCTACTGGTTCATGAGAGCATCCGACCCCCTGCCTTCCATCTCCACTTCCAAGAGTGTCGAGAATAATAATGATGGCCACGAAAAACCATGATCCAACCTTGATCCACCTCTTGATCATTCGAAACAGCCTGTATGTACAGATGCACCACTGCAGACCAATGCTGGTTATGTAAGGTCCGATTCAAATTTCAAATCCCGCCATTATTTTGTTAGAAAATAGGATTTACGTGGAGAGGGAGGAAAGTAATTTGGGGTAGAGTTGCATCAAGGGTTTCGCGCAGAGGCTTAAAAACACAGAATTCAGTCACGGCAAAAAAATAGAGTAAAACAGAGTAAGCTTGGAGAAACACATTAAAACTTATTATTAAATTATAATTCATTAAAACACATTTATATGACAGTGCAACTCATTCACCAAGTAAATGTTAGAAAAATGTATATTACGGAGCAATGGAACACATAAAATATTGCATAAATATAAACACAGAAAACACATAAAACAAGAGAGACACAGATATACGTGGTTCACCCAGTTTGGGCTACGTCCACAGAGAAACAACCAGTCCTTCCTTTTATATTATCCAGCAAACTGAAGAGATAAAACCTACAACAGATCCGCTGTAACACTCTCTTCGCCCTCAATCTCCTTTCTCTTTCTCACTCATAATACAGATCTACATAAACGCAATACAATTCCCTTATATATAGTGAGGGGTTGCCTTCTAGGGCAAAAAACCCTAAATTAAACATAACTTCTACCGTCAGATCTCTGCCTAATGAACGACCCAGATTGACTAGAAATTACTATACTTTTACAAGGAAATTTTACATCTATTCTTAGCTTCGGGGGCACTGCCCCCGAAACCCCCCACCAGGGGGGGGGCTCCCCAAAGGTCGTAGCTGCCCTCCCCTAGACCCCTCCTACAGTGAATATTTTACGGGCGGCGTTGCCACCCCATTTCGAACTAGGGTCCAATGTGGCGATACCTTTGAATATAGAAGATAATCAGGCTCCACACCCAACAGTAAAAACAAAGGTTTACAGTGATTTACACTTCACCAAGAGTTGCGAATAACATAGTAAAAAACATAACTGTTGTTTTCACGCGCCCACCCAAATTTACTCCACTATTTTCTCCTCACAACTCTCCACTATTTTCTCTTCACAACTCTAGCTGTCTAACTTACCCAACCTCTATCACTCTCTCTACTACAAAATGACTTTTACATTCATATTTATCTCAACATACAATTTGACATTAATACATGACAGAGCAAAATAATACAATTTGATATTAATACATGACACAGTAAAATAATTAGTACGCAGTTGTTGAGTGTGGACAATAATCACCTAGGTTATTTATGTAGTGTGGGAAATATTCGCGCAGTAAATGCTTGCTCGTATTTACCAAACTACATTGAAAGCCTTAACTTCGGTGATGTGCTGCTGAATGGTTTGCGTGATACTTTTGTTCTTTCTTTAGTCCTTCCATGTTCAAACAGAGATGTAACCTACAAAAATACAAATACTTCTGACAAGTATGGCTGCTGTTAGGGTATTTATTGCGGTCGTTGGGATTAATATTTCCAACACTCCCCCTTAATCACAATTGCCCACATTCACAATTCCCAAATAGTTTTTGAGATAAACAAAACTTTCACATGCCAATGGCTTTGTGAAGATATCAACAAATTGTCCCTATGACCTGCAGTGCTACAACACAATTTCATCATTGTTAATCAACTTTCTAATAAAATGATATTTATCATAAATATGCTTGGCCTTTTTGTGAAAGATAGACTTCTTTGACAATGCAATTACTGATGTGTTGTCGCAGAAAATAGTTTTCGTTCCCTCTTGGTCACGACGAAGATCCCTCAACATCCTTCTGCTTCTTGGAGGCCCATGAAATGGCTCCAGAACCCAAATGAAAAACATATTCTGACGTGCTCTTTCTGTCATCCACACTTTCTGCCCAATCATTGTCAGTGTAACCAACCAGCCTAAAATCACTTGTTGTTGTGTACAAAATGCCATACTGTTTTGTCACATTGACATACCTTAGAATCATTTTCGCTGCTTGCCAATGTGTCTCCTTGGGTGTCTCCATGAACCTCGACACCAAACTTACATTCATTGAGACTGTGGCTCATTCAACAAGTAAAAACAAAAGTTTACAGTGATTTACACTTCACGAATAACACACAGTAAAACACAGTAACTGTTGTTTTCAGGCGCCCACCAAAATTTGCTCCACAATTTTATCCTCACAGACTCTAGTTCTCTAACTTACCCAACCTCTATCACTCTCTACTACAAAATGACTTTTACATTCACATTTATCTCAACATACAATTTGACATTAATACATGACAACAAAATAATTAATACACAGTTGTTGAGTGTGGACAGTGATCGAGCAGGTTGTTTGTGGAGTGTGGGCAATATTCGTGCAATGAATACTTGCGCATATTTACCAAACTACATTGAAAGCCTTAACTTCAGTGATGTGCCATGGAATGGTTCGCACTGTACTTTTTCTCCTGGATTTAATCCTTCCATCTTCAAACAGACACGCAACCTGCAAAAATAGTTTTAGTCCTTCCATCTTCAAACACACAACCTGCAAAAATATTCCTTACAAGTATAACTGCAGTCAAAGTATTTATTGCGGTAGTTGGGATTAATATTTCCAACATATTTCAAATTTCAAATTCAATTCAATGGATCCATCTTATGTATCTTACATGCATAATGGTGGATGGGTGCCCAACAATGGAAGTTGGCAAATGGTGGGAGACAACAATTGAATCGGGGAGGGTAAACCTCCATAAAATGGCAAACGATGGCAGAAAACAATGGAATCGGGGAGGCGAGACCTCCACAGAATGGACAACGAGCTTCACGGACAAATTCGAAGTTGTCAGAAGAGGATTAAGAAGAGGGAACAAAAACCAAAGGGGGAAAATTCAAGTAGTTAGCCTACTCTGAGAAAAAATTGTGGAAACTGATAGGAAATCATGTGAGATTCGATGGGAGGAGCGTGAATTCTGACTAAAAATCGTGGAAACTTACAGGAACTCATGCTAGATTCGATCGGAAAGCGTGAATTCCGACCGAACATCATGGAAACAGACAAGAACTCATGTGAGATTCAATGTGGGAGCGTGAATTCTGACTAAAAATTGTTGAAACTGACACCCGTCTGTGTAGTATAACACCATGGATGAAACAAACGGGAAATTGCCCACGACTGGTATCCATTGCCTCCAAAACCCTTCCAAGTAGGGATGGAATTTGATGGGCAAATTGCTCGTTATAGGGTGATTTTCCCGTCAAATACCATTTAAAAAATTGCAAAATTGTCAACATTCTTTGTCAAAATTGTGAAAACAAGTGTGTTAGTGTCGGTATCTTCATCCCTCCATCAGTGATCAAAATTTTTCTTTTTGCATGCATATTAGGAGTCTCATATGATCAGATGCACTCCATTAGGTCATGGATCATCTGATGGTAGTGGTTCTTTGTCAAATTCCCTCATGCCTTTCATCTACTGTCATTTTTATTTCATTTCATTTGAAGAAGTCATTTTAGGGTTTTTAGGTCTCATTAGGTCTAGGGTTTAGTCACCATGGTCTTCAAAAGCTCAATAAGGGGTCAGCAGGCACATGAGGATGTTTAATAAGCTCATCAAATCACAAATTCTACTGATGATTTTCTCCATAAAGGGTTTTTACCTCAAACTCTATTTTAAGGTGAAAACAGGGTTTTTCCATTCCATGTAAAAATTTCATGTAATTTTAATGTTTTCATATGTAATAAAGCATCATCTACAGCCCTAGGTCACCTTGCCAAACTCCAGCACTCCAGCTACTGCAAAGAGACAAGAAAATCCAAGCATTAGTCCATCAAATGACAAAACAGAGAGCCAAACTGCAAAAACAGGGTTTTTAAAAGCAAAGTGAAAAGCAACTTTAGAAAATGGGTTTTCTAAATGAAAAATTAAAGTCAATTTTATATAAAGGGATCATTTGTGTTAGAAAACTTCATTTGTGCTAAAGGTGAGAGAGAATAAGAAGACAATCGTGTTTGAGGAGAGAAAGAACAAAATTTGCAGCAAAGTTCAAGTTTTTTTCTTGGCGCGACGCACCTGGGCATTGGCGCGGCGCACCTGCCAGGTGCTACGCACCGGGCATAGGAATTGCAAAGGATTTTCAACAGGCGCGGTGCACCTGCCAGGCGCTACACACTTGGGCGTTGGCGTGGCGCACCAGTTAGCCAAGCTCAAAACTCATCCCATCGATTTTCCAAGCCTATAAATTTTGCAAATAACATCTGTTGAAGTAAGTGCATCCTACCATTTGACATAGTAAGAGGTTTTTTCATCCTTGATGGTGTTTTGAATGGTGAAAAATCAAACCCTAATTGCTTCAAAGTTGCCTTGACAAAATTGTCTAAGGTTTTGTATTTTTTTTCATTCTTGCTGTTTTTACTCCCTTGCACAATTTTCCCACATCCCATCCCCCTGCACCAAATTTCCCTTATTCCCTTCCTCTCTCCCTCTCCCATTGACACTCATATTACCCCTATCACCAAACCCTAAGCCCTATACATAATTCCCACTATTCCCCAAACCCTAATTCTCATTTCTCAAACCCTGTCATTCCCTAAAACCCTATTAACTCTACTGCCATCATCAAAACCCTCCTTTGCACTTATACTCTAAATCAACCCTTTTATCCCCAAAATAGAAACAACGGTGATGCAGGAGCATCGGAACGGGCCAGCAATGTGGGAGATTGCCCACATGTTGTGGCTTGAAAACCGTATTTTACTTGCTGTTGATAGTAGAAGTCAAGTTCAGTTAGTTATTGTTGTAATAGTTAAAAAAATCTTTCTATTTGGTGTTGATTGTTAGGCGCATCTTCTGTTGGAATAAATTTATGTCACCTTATCTGTTGTTAGAGTAATTAGGGAAATAAATGGCAAAATGAAGATTCTTGGAGCGATCAACGCTGGTTTCTTCTGGGAGATCTTGATTCAAGAGCGCTTGAAATCCGGCAACAGACTATAAACAGGTGTTCTGACCGCTGATTGTGTCAAAGGTAGCTGCGTTGGACCGGAATATGGCAAATCACTGAACCTGCATTAAAAGCTAACTGAGATTTGGCGGAGGACGGATGGATTGAAAGGAATCGACTTAGAATCCGGGGCGATAGCGTGATTGTTGGATGTCGAGGTCTTGATATGCCAAATGAAAAGAAGAAAGACGGGAGGATCGGTTTGTCTTTTTCTTTCTGTTGTTTTATCAGGTAGCATGTATAAAACAAATTGGGACCTGCGTTGTCACAGAGATATGGAGAGCAGGGGATTGGCTCCGAATCCGGGGTCCATGGTGCGGAATTTGTTTGATGTAATTGCATACAAAACGCTGGAAATGCCGGAGGTGATAAAAAAGACCGGCGTTCTACTTTTCTTTAGTTAGTTCTTATATATGGGACAATGTGTAACATTTAGGGTTTTGGTTATAAATTAATAAATCCACAGATGTGGCTATTTTCGTTTTTCTGTTTTGTTTAGTTGTGATATTCTGATGTGAGGGCGGGGTTTGGACCAGCGTATGCCTGGGTTTGTTGTACTGTGGTTTAATCAAACAGAGATGTAATTTAAGAGCTGGCGTTGTCCAATAAACAAATTCCTCTGTTTTGTTTAACAGATGTCACATTTTTTTTAAATTGCGTTGGGATAAGATCGATGTTTGTAAATTACAACAAGTGCAACATAGATATGGAAAAATGAATGATTTGTTGGTATCAAACAAAAAGGTTGTGATTGTTATGCGTTAAAGAAAAGAATCAGACAGGCTGCGCACTGTATAATGAAAGAACAAATTCAGTTCTCCATATTAATGTAAACAGGGTTTTCCATTTTTGACATTCCGCATTCTAAAAGAAACAGAGTTTCTCTATTCGAATCGATTGTAATTGTTTGAGCAGATTTGGCACAGGCGGTTCGGTGCATCAATTTTTGGTATCAGAGAAAAAGATCCAGGTGGTTGCAGCTAAGATGCCGCCAAGGAGAGGAATTGGTCGAGGAAGACCAGAACCTAATGCAGTCCTGATAGACGAAGTACGAAGACTGCGTGAACGAATGGAGACAATGGAAACAGCCCAGAGAAGAGCACCAGATGTGAAAACTGGGAGTTCTTCAGAAGAATCTGAGGAAGAAGCGGAAGCAGGAGAAGAAAATGAAACTGCCAAAGTCCTCAAGATGCTGGCAAAAGTTGGCAGCAAGCCCAAGATAGAAATTCCTATGTATGATGGGAGTTTAAATGCCGAGGAGCTCATGGATTGGATCAGATCCATAGATCAGTATTTCGATTATGAAGAGGTTGAGGAGAATAAGAGGGTGAAGTTTGCAGTCACTAGACTGAAGGGCCATGCAGCCATCTGGTGGGACGAGTTACAGACATCAAGAACGCGAAAGGGGAAATCTAAGATCAAGCAGTGGGATAAAATGGTAAGCAAACTCAAAGCCAAGTTTTTGCCTAAAGACTATCATTTGAATCTTTTTAAGCAGATGCAAAATTTGAAGCAGAAAGGAATGTCTGTTAAAGAATATACTGAAGAATTTTACAGGTTAAGCATCAGAACAGGGCATGTAGAAGATGATCTGGAGAAAGTAGCTAGGTATATTAATGGGCTAAGGTATGAGATCCAAGATGAGATTAGCCTGTTAAGTTTGAAAACTGTTGAGGATGCCTATCAAGCAGCCTTGAAAGCAGAGGAGAAAATATTGCGGAAACAGAGTCAAAGAAACAGAGGAAAGAGCTCAGCAAGAGGTAGAGGATCAGTCAGATCCAGAGGAACACCGCATCAGTTTGAAGCAGGAAGTTCCAGCAGCAGATCACCACAGATGAGTGACTCTAGTAGAGGAAGATTCGCGCCCAGAGGAAGAGGGCGGGGAAGAGATGTCAGGTGTTATACCTGTGGAGAATGGGGACATACGTCGTGGAATTGTCCTCAGAACAAATCAGCAAGCCAGAGAGGTGCAAATGTGGCTGAGGCAAAGCCGGAACCACCTCAACTTGTAGAGAAGGAAGAACCACCGGAGGAAGGTGAATCATTGCTGCTCAGAAGAACTTTGCTCAGATCAGAAAAAGAGATTGGAGAACCTGCGCAAAGGAAGAACTTGTTCAGGACTACATGCAAATCAAAGGGTAAGTGTTGTAAGATTATAATTGATAGTGGGAGTACTGACAATCTTGTGTCTACAGATATGGTGGAAAAGCTTGGGTTAACAAAGAAAGTGCATCCTGCACCGTACAAAGTATCTTGGCTTCAGAAGGGTCATCAAGTCACCATGAAAGAGCAATGTAATGTGGAAATGCAGATTGGCACATACAGAGATGTGATTTTATGTGACATAATGCCCATGGACGTATGTCACCTGTTATTGGGGAGACCATGGCAATTTGATCGAAAGGCGATTCATGATGGAAGAAGAAATACCTACACCATAGAAAAGGATGGAGTTAAGCATACGTTGTTGCCCGTGAAGAATGATGTTGATAAAGAGCTGCCTGAAAATAGTATCATGTTGGTGAGTGGTAAGAAATTGCTACAGGAGGTTGATAAAAGCGA
Source organism: Pinus tabuliformis (assembly GCA_031772625.1). Lineage (NCBI taxonomy): Eukaryota > Viridiplantae > Streptophyta > Pinopsida > Pinales > Pinaceae > Pinus > Pinus tabuliformis. The sequence continues at coordinate 1,303,448,729 of CM062809.1, read as the reverse complement.
AGAGGTGCATTTCGCTATCGTGGGAAGGCCAAAGGTAATTTTAACCTCCACAAATTTAAATGATTTTCCTGAAGAAATTCAATCTGTGTTAAATAGTTACATGGATATCATTGTGGATGAATTGCCAAATGAATTACCACCGGTTAGAAGTATAAGTCACCATATCGACTTAATACCAGGAGCAAGTCTACCTAACAAAGCTGCATATAGATTAACTCCTCAGGAAAATGCAGAAGTTGCAAGACAAGTTCAGGAGCTGATGGACAAGGGGATGATTCGGGAAAGTCTGAGTCCGTGTGCTGTACCAACGGTGCTTAGTCCGAAAAAGGGAGGAGAATGGCGCATGTGCACCGATTCCAGAGCTATCAACAAGATAACAGTCAGGTATAGATTTCCTTTGCCCAGAATGGATGATTTAATGGATTGTTTGAGTGGATCCAGGTACTTCACTAAGATAGATCTGAAAACCGGGTATCATCAGATCAGGATTCGGGAAGGCGATGAGTGGAAAACCGATTTCAAAACCAACAGTGGATTGTATGAGTGGTTAGTGATGCCTTTTGGGCTCACTAATGCGCCCAACACATTCATGAGACTAATGAATGAGGTTCTGAAAGAATATACAGGTAAATTTTTTGTTGTTTACCTTGATGATATCCTAGTTTTCAGCAAAAGTAAAGAGGAGCATTTGGAACACTTGAAGTTAGTTTTGAAAACTCTGCAGAAAGAGAAACTACTAATCAATCTGAAGAAATGTAGTTTTATGAAAGAGGAGATGGTATACTTGGGGTTTGTGATTTCCAGAGACGGTTTGAAAATGGATCCAGAAAAGGTACAAGCAATCAAAGACTGGCCTACTCCCAGGAGTGTCTTTGAGGTAAGAAGTTTCCATGGACTTGCTAGTTTTTACCGAAAATTTATAAAGGGATTTAGTCAAGTTTGTGCACCAATCCTTGAGACAATCAAGGAGGTCAATCAGCCATTTCGATGGACAGAAGCAGCTGATAGGAGTTTCAATCTGTTGAAAAGGAAGATAACAGAAAAGCCTATTCTAGCCTTACCAAATTTCGAGAAAGTTTTTCAAGTGGAAACCGATGCAAGTGGAGAAGCAGTTGGTGCGGTGCTAAGCCAAGAGCAAAGGCCAATAGCATATTTCAGCGAGAAGTTAAATGATGCAAAGAAAAAATATTCATCTTATGATAAAGAATTTTACGCTATTGTGCAGGCATTAAAAAAATGGAGACATTACTTGCTACCGAAGGAATTCATCTTATATTCAGACAACCATGCTTTGCAGTTTATTAATAACCAGCCAAAGCTAAATCAGAAGCACGCCAAGTGGGTGGAATTTATGCAAAGTTTCACTTTTGTAATAAAGCATAAAAGTGGTAAGTCTAACAAAGTAGCGGATGCATTGAGCAGAGTAAGTTTTCTTTTGCAAGAATTTAAAGTGGGTGTTGTAGGTTTTGACGAAATGATAGAAATGTACAAGGATGATGAGGATTTTAAAGACATCTATACAACGGTACAGAATCCAGCGAGCCATAACAGAAGCCAATGGATGGATTACCTTGTTCAAGGAGGCCTGTTATTTAAAAGCAACAAATTGTGCATCCCAAAATGTTCCATGAGAGAGAACATCATTAAAGAAAAGCACAGTGGAGGATTGTCTGGTCATTTTGGACAAGACAAAACTTTTTCTCAGGTGAATGCTTTTTATTATTGGCCTAAAATGAAAACTGATGTCAAAAAGTTTGTTGAGAAATGCAGGGTATGCCAGTATGCCAAAGGAAGGAGTCAAAATACCGGACTATATCAGCCATTGCCCATACCGGATCGACCATGGGATGCAGTGAGTATGGACTTCGTTTTGGGTTTACCAAAAACTCAGAGAGGAAATGATCCTATTTATGTTGTTGTAGACAGATTTTCTAAAATGACTCATTTTATTGCTTGTAAGAAGACTAATGATGCCACACACATAGCAAATTTGTTCTTTTCAGAGATTGTAAGATTGCATGGTTTGCCTGTGAGTATTGTATCAGATCGAGACACTAAGTTTGTAGGGCATTTCTGGAGGACACTTTGGAAGAAACTGGGAACCAAGCTCAGTTTTAGTTCAGCTTACCATCCTCAGACGGATGGACAAACTGAAGTTGTAAACAGAAGTTTGGGGAATATATTAAGAAGTTTGGTACATCAAAATCCCAAACAGTGGGATTTGGCATTAGCGCAAGCTGAATTTGCTTACAACGACACACCAAACCGAAGCACTGGAATGAGTCCATTTCAGATTGTGTTTGGAATGCATCCGAGAGGAGTATATGAGCTAAGAGACTTGGGGAAACAAGAAACCAGAAGTGCAAGTGCTGAAGATTTTGTTGAACAAATGCAAAAGCTACAGGAAGAAGTTAAAGGTAAACTACAGGAAAGCAGCAAGAAATACAAGCAAAAGGCAGATCTGAAAAGAAGAGAAAAAGAATTTCAGGTAGGAGATTTGGTCATGGCATATTTGAGGAAAGAGAGATTTCCTACAAAAACTTACAACAAGCTAAAACTGAAGAAAATAGGGCCATGTAAAATCAAAAGGAAATTTTCAGCCAATGCATATGAGATTGAGCTACCAGAAGGGATCGGAATATCTCCTATTTTTAATATTGCAGACTTGTATCCATTCAGAGAGGCAGAAACTGAATTGCAGACTGAAGCTACAGGTGATGAAGTTCCAACCGTGGATTGGGCAGAACAGGTACCAAAAACCTTCCAAAAAGAAGTTGAAGATATTTTAGATCAGCGGATATTCAAGAAAACTCGAGGCCAGACATATTTTCAGTATCTTGTCAAGTGGAAGGAGCAGCCAGTGGAAGATTCCAGTTGGTTAACAACAACTGAATTGCAGAAATATGGCATAACTCTTGAAAGTTTAAAGAACCAATCTTTTCTTCTTCGGGAGTCTGATGCAGGAGCATCAGAACGGGCCAGCAATGTGGGAGATTGCCCACATGTTGTGGCTTGAAAACCGTATTTTACTTTCTGTTGATAGTAGAAGTCAAGTTCAGTTAGTTATTGTTGTAATAGTTAAAAAAATATTTCTATTTGGCGTTGATTGTCAGGCGCATCTTCTGTTGGAATAAATTTATGTCACCTTATCTGCTGTTAGAGTAATTAGGGAAATAAATGGCAAACTGAAGATTCTTGGAGCGATCAACGCCGGTTTCTTCTGGGAGATCTTGATTCAAGAGCGCTTGAAATCCGGCAACAGACTATAAACAGGTGTTCTGACCGCCGATTGTGTCAAAGGTAGCTGCGTTGGACCGGAATATGGAAAATCACTGAACCTGCATTAAAAGCTAACTGAGATTTGGCGGAGGACGGATGGATTGAAAGGAATCGACTTAGAATCCGGGGCGATAGCGTGATTGTTGGATGTCGAGGTCTTGATATGCCAAATGAAAAGAAGAAAGACGGGAGGATCGGTTTGTTTTTTTCTTTCTGTTGTTTTATCAGGTAGCATGTACAAAACAAATTGGGACCTGCGTTGTCACAGAGATATGGAGAGCAGGGGATTGGCTCCGAATCCGGGGTCCATGGTGCGGAATTTGTTTGATGTAATTGCATACAAAACGCTGGAAATGCCGGAGGTGATATAAAAGACCGGCGTTCTACTTTGCTTTAGTTAGTTTTTATATATGGGACAGTGTGTAACATTTAGGATTTTGGTTATAAATTAATAAATCCACAGATGTGGCTATTTTCGTTTTCTGTTTTTGTTTAGTTGTGATATTCTGATGCGAGGGCGGGGTTTGGACCAGCGTATGCCTGGGTTTGTTGTACTGTGGTTTAATCAAACAGAGATGTAATTTAAGAGCTGGCGTTGTCCAATAAACAAATTCCTCTGTTTTGTTTAACAGATGTCACATTTTTTTTTAAATTGCGTTGGGATAAAGATCGATGTTTGTAAATTGCAACAAGTGCAACGTAGATATGGAAAAATGAATGTTTTGTTGGTATCAAACAGAAAGGTTGTGATTGTTATGCGTTAAAGAAAAGAATCAGATAGGCTGCGCACTGTATAATGAATGAACAAATTCAGTTCTCCATATTAATGTAAACAGGGTTTTCCATTTTTGACATTCCGCATTCTAAAAGAAACAGAGTTTCTCTATTCGAATCGATTGTAATTGTTTGAGCAGATTTTGCATAGGCGGTTCGGTGCATCAAACAGTCACCCTATGCTTAAAAAAAAAAATCTCTTCATACTCATCATTCCACACTTCACATTTGCAAGCATGGAAACAGATTCAGCATATGAGAGGGATGATGAAATTGTCAGTGATTTTTCTCAAGAGGTTCATGTCACCATTCAGCTGAGTGTACCATCATTTAGAGGTTTGTCATCATCATGTCAGGTTCTAGTGGGTCATTTTACACCTTGTTCATGCTTCAGTTGTGCTTAGGTAAGGTTCATTTCCCTCTCCTAGGGTTTTGAAGGTAATTTCTCTTGGATGGTCAAATCATCAACAAAACTTGTGTCCTGATGTTCATACACCTTCCCCTATCCTTAATGTACATTATTAAACACTTCCCATCACTAATATCCCTTAAATTCCTCATTTTCCCACAAACCCAAGTTTCTTGCTACAATTTGGCAATTTTCTAGGCTAGGCCTGTGTTTTTCCCTTTTGGACCCCTTCCCCGCACTCAATATTTGAAATTCCACTTTCCCATGTTTTCTAATATCCCTCCCTACTTCCCAAAATTTTCTCAAGAATTTAGAAGCCCCTTATCCCCTTCATTTCACTTCATTTCGACAAATCCCCTGTTCCACACATCAGGATAAGTTTTACTCAAATGATGTTTCTGAGCAAGAAAACATGCATTTGGAAAAATTAGAGACGTTTTTCTCCACAATAGTCCAAGGAAGAAAATCCTCCTTCACCTTTTACACAGGTGTCATGGTTTTAGAGAAATGTCAAAAATACAGTTGCCTTAGGAGAATTGATGCACCTCTGACGTGACCTTGGGAAAATCAAGATTTCTCATAGCTTGGTTTGCCAAATGACTTGCTTGATGAGTTAAATGATAACTAGACACAAATATATTTCCAATGAGCTATCATGAGCTCAATTTGGAGTTGAGGAAGACCTTCAAAAGTTGACTGCAACAGCACTTTGCCTTTAGGCAGCCTCATTTTGCACATTTTGACCAGTCTTGGGAGATTTGACTTTTGATAGGGAAAATGAACTCCAAATTGAAAAATTCAAGTTGTGTTGGAACGTAAACTCAATAATATTTCCAACGAGCTATTGTGAATCCAATTTTGACACTAGGAAGGCCTCCAAAACGTGATCTGAAAACGGTGCTACGCACAGAATCAATGGCACTACGCATAGAAATTTTTAACACAGGCTTTTCCGGCAGGTGCGTAGAGCCACCTGGCGCTCGCTTTTCTAGGGACCTCCTTTATAGGAAAAATTTGCATTTTTGAATTCCTCATGAAAAATTATGCATACCCAAAAATTACTAGGAAATTTGGAGAAGTTTTGGGTCACCAAAAGGGTCAAAAACACCTCAAAAATGCCCTCTCTGCCACTTTTTGGCCACACAGGAAGCAGTGTTGGGAGAACTGATATTTGGAGGGGAAAATGAGCACCAAATTCAAAAATTCCACTTGTCCTAGAAATTAAACAGATATAACTTTCCAACAAGCCTACTTTGAGCAACTTTGGTGAAGGGGAAGACCTCCAAATTCAGCTGGGAAAAAGTGCTACGCATAGGATGAAAAAGTGCCAATTTTGCTCAAAAACTTTGTTTTTCGCCTAGTTTTCTTCTATTTTGAGTTTTTCTCTCTTATGGTCAAATTCATGAGCTGATATGATGTAAATTGATGTAATATTAATTAAAAATGATAAAAATTGACTTGATAAGGTAGATACATCAGTTGTAGGTGGTTTGGAGTTGAATGAATCAATTTCCTAGGTTTTAGAGGTAAGTTGTTCCACTGCCTATTTTTGTGTTCCTAGTTTAGATATGGTTGAAACCACCCCTCTTTTCATGGATTTGACCCCTGATGGATATCACAGGTAGTTTGGAGGTCTATATCATGTGTTTTTCAGTCATTTTCAAAAGTTGGACTCTTGTGAATGCTTTGAGCACTATTGTACATCATCTCTACAATTTGGCAAGGAAATAGACCAGGGTTTGCAGTATTTTGTGGGATTCTTGTGGCAAGGTGACTTAGTATTGTTTTTCCTTCTGTGATTCAAGTTATCATATGTTTATGTGTGCCATTATCTCTCTCTTTTCTGCTTAACTAAAAGAATCAAGTATAAATGTGGAAATCATTGATGTTGCAGTGCTCTACCTTAGGGTTTCATTAGTTTTACATGTTTTCTACGGTTTGAAGAGGACTCATGACACATTCATGCCCTCTCCAACTCCTCACCAATCTCACGACTCACCATTATACCTAATTTGAAGTACTAAATCATTTTCCTACCTCGCCTCATAGAAACCTCTGCAAGACTGAGTCCATTCCCCGGACCCAAAACTGCCTTTCATTTTTGATCCTGCAAACCAACATAAAACTCAATCAAACTCCTCTAAGCATATACCTAGCCTAAAATTAGTCTTTATATCAGTCATTTCAAGCCTCACTTGCTATATTTTCCTGAGATTGACAAGGAGAGAGCCCTCTCCCGACCTGGTAGAGCTAGCTACCAGGTTAAGCGTGGTTTGATGTTACCCTAGACCTGGATTTCTCAGCCTGAGGTAGATTTAGGCCCTAACATAGTGGCGACCATACTAGGGACGTAGTTTTATGTTCCTCAGTAAAATGTAATCAAGTTCGGATTTGATTGCTGATGGTGGACAACAGTGAGGCACACAGGAAGGTTGAAATCATTCCCCTGGTGACTCTAAATTAGTTTCGACATCAGATCCAAGGACTCCACTGGAGGATGAATCTGACCAGCATAAACATGAAAGGACAATATGGAGAGATCAGGTATTCAAGTTGGAATTTCATCTAAGACATTATGTTCTTTGTTATAAATTATTTCTTCTCTTTTCCCGAGAATGTCAAGAAGGCTTTGCAAAGTATATTGTATTTGAGAAAATATCCTCGGCCTGCATTTGATTCATTCCCTTTGAAGATTGTCAATACCAAAGATTTGCTTGCCTTTGAGCTTGATCAAGACCCTTTTTCTGAAACTTGTGATGACCGTCTTCAAACTAATGAGCCTCAAGAGACCAAGACTAATTCTACACCTTCTGTACATACCCCTATACCTTGTAAAATTCCAGATAGAGACAAGCCTCTGATTTTACCTCCTATATCCCGTGCTTTCCCTAAAAATCATGACCTGTATCTACCAAGATTTGATGGTGAACGTGACAAAATCACTGCTGAGAGACATGTACTGAATTTTGAGTCTTTTCTTGAACTTTTTGAAGTTGATGAAGAGGATGTCAGTATTAGGTTTTTTTCTCTTTCTTTGCAAGGAAAAGTCAAGAGTTGGTTCAAAACCCTGCCTGATGCAAGCATCTCAGATTTACAACAGTTTGTCAAGGTTTTCCTCGACAGGTGGATGATCAGACAGAACCCTTTCTTGATTATAGAAGAGTATAACCAGTTGAAAAGACTACCAGGGGAGACAGTACAACAATTTTCTGCTAGATTTAACCAAGTCTATTTTTTAATGCCAGCTAATATAAGACCTCCTCCTGGATCCGCTCTCTTGCGCTACTCGGAAAACTTTGATTCGAAAATGGAGTTTCAGCTGAGGGAAAGGAACCTTGCAACACTTGAAGAGATGCAGAACAATGCAGTAGATGTAGAGGCTCATTTGCTGATCAGAAGGGCAAAGTTGAAGGAAGAATAAAGGAAGAACTTAGATCCAGAGGAATCGTCATCTTTAGAGGTAAAGCTCGACATTTTGGTAAGTGCAGCGGAAGAGATGATGCAGAAGATCACCACAAGGAATGAGTATGATGTTCAAGACCATGGCTCGCTGATTGAAGAAGAACAAGTGGTTGATCCAAAAATTTTCTTTCTTATCCCAGTTGTCGTAGATCACATAATGATAGTTTTATAGATCATCTTGGAGAAGAGAGATTTGTTGATATGACATGTATGCTTGATGGTGTGTTTTATACTGACGATTTGCCTCAGTTTGATCAGTATGATGATGATTATGTTCTCCAAATAGAAGCTAATCTTGCAGATGAATCAACAGCTAGTTTGTGGGAGGAGGAAGTTCACTTTCAGCAGTTCGAATACAGTGATCAGTCGTTGCATATTAGCTATGGAAGTGAGGAGGAAAGTGCAGAAAATTTTGAAGTGAAGGATCTTTGCCTTTTGTTTTGGTTTGTTTTAGTTCATCAGAGACAACTTTCATGCAATCAGAAGTCAATCGTCGACAAGTCTTGATCTGGACCATCTTGAGGGCAATGAAAACCTTGTTCAAGACTTCTCTTATCCAGATTTGCAGCGTCTGAATGTCATCAATTATGAAGTTATAGATGAAGACTTGGAAACTGGGCTATATGATCAAATGATGCAAGATGATTCCGTACCTTTCTGTTTTGAATCATTTCAGTTTTTGAAGGAAAATTTGCATAGTATATCTTCAAATGAGTAGCCTGTAGAAAATCATGTAATCTCATCAGAACCAATAGAAAATGGGTTGCAGCAGTCTTTTCATGTTTTTCACGATCTAATAATTGACGTGTTGGATGATGTCTGCAGTCAAAGTTCTTCTCCATTGATTACATGTGAGCTTGAAACATGTACTGAATTAAACTTGATTCCGCAACCGGTTTCTTTGTCATTTTCAGCAGGAGTCTCGTCACAAAGCTCAGATCAAAGTTTGCATTCATGGTATGAGGAGAAGCAACTCAATGTGCCTGAATTTCGAGATCCTTATGCAGTGTTTTTGGAGTCAGATAGAAAATTCATATTATTCAACGAATCTGTTTACAAGTTTTCATGGGAGTTGCCTTTTAGTGGTTCTCTCTTGTTGTTCATAAGCAAGCACTTGTGGAGAATTCAAACAGCAGCCGAAATACTTACTTGGTTGCATTGGTTATTTCATTTCACTTGAACAGGTGATGAATGGAACAAATAGAGTAGGTTGTATTGAATAAGCTCCATTTTGAGCATATTTTCCAGTTTGTCAGTTGTGTTTTGGTATTGAGTCAGTTTCAAGTCAGTTTGTGTTTTTGAGTCATCAGTATTCAGTCATGTAATTTTAGCTTGAGTTTTTGACTCCATTGCCTAAAGGATAAGGCAATGGTCTGCTTTCACAAAGATCTGCGGTTCTTGGCACCTCCCAAGAGCTACCATCCCCATTGGAGCCAATGTTAGTGTCGGTATCTTCATCCCTCCATCAGTGATCAAAATTTCTCTTTTTGCATGCATATTAGGTGTCTCATCCGATCAGCTGCACTCCATTAGGTCATGGATCATCTGATGATAGCGGTTCTTTGTCAATTTCCCTCATGCCTTTCATCTACTGGCCTATTTTCACATGCACAAGTCATATGCTGTCATTTTTATTTCATTTCATTTGCAGAAGTCATTTTAGGGTTTTCAGGTCTCATTAGGTCTAGGGTTTTGTCACCATGGTCTTCAAAAGCTCAATAAGAGGTCAGCAGGCACATGTGGATGTTTAATAAGTTCATAAAATCACAAATTCTACTGATGATTTGCTCCATAAAGGGTTTTTACCTCAAACTCTGTTTTGAGGTGAAAACAGAGTTTTTCCATTCCATGTAAAAATTTCATGTAGTTTTAATGTTTTCATATGTAATAAAGCATCATCTACAGCCCTGGGTCACCTTTCCAAACTCCAGCACTCCAGCCATTGCAAAGAGACAAGAAAATCCAAGCATTAGTCCATCAAATGACAAAACAGAGAGCCAAACTGCAAAAACAGGGTTTTTAAAAGCAAAGTGAAAAGCAACCTTAGAAAGTGGGTTTTCTAAATGAAAAATTAAAGTTAGTTGTATATAAAGGGATCATTTGTGTTAGAAAACTTCATTTGTGCTAAAGGTGAGAGAGAAAAAGAAGACAATCGTGTTTGAGGAGAGAAAGGACAAAATTTGTAGCAAAGTTCAAGTTTTTTTCTTGGCGGAGTGCACTTGGGCATTGGCACGATGCACCTACCAGGCGCTATGCACCGGGTGTCGGAATTGCGAAGGATTTTCAATGGGCACGGCGCACCTGGGCGTTCGCGCGGCGCACCAGTCAGCCAAGCTCAAAACTCATCCCATCGATTTTCCAAACCTATAAATTTTGCAAATAACATCTGTTCAAGTAAGTACATCCTCCCATTTTCCATAGTAAGAGATTTTATCATCTTTGATGGTGTTTTGAATGGTGAAAAATCAAACCCTAATTGCTTCAAAGCTGCCTTGACAAAATTGTCTAGGGTTTTGTAGTTTTTGTCATTCTAGCTGTTTTTACTCCCTTGCATAATTTTCCCACATCCCATCTCCCTGAACCAAATTTCCCCTATTTCTTCCTCTCTCCCTCTCCCATTGACACTCATCTTACCCCCTATCACCAAACCCTAAGCCCTATACATAATTCCCACTATCCCCCAAACCCTAATTCTCATTTCTCAAACCTTATCATTCCCTAAAACCCTAGAAACTCTACTGCCATCATCAAAACCCTCCTTTGCACTTATACTATCAGTCAACCCTTTTATCCCCAAAAGAGAAACAACAGTCACCCTATACTTAAAAAAAAAATCTCTTCATACTCATCATTCTACACTCCACATTTGCAAGCATGGAAACAGATTCAGCATACGAGAGGGATGATGAAACTGTCAGTGATTCTTCCCAAGAGGTTCATGTCACCATTCAGCTGAGTGTACCATTATTTATATGGTTTTCATCATCATGTCAGGTTCCAATGGGTCATTTTACACCTTGTTCATGCTTCAGTTGTGCCTAGGTAAGGTTCATTTCCCTCTCCTAGGGTTTTGAAGGTAATTTCTCTTTGATGGTCAAATCATCAAAAAAAATTGTGTCTTGATATTCATACACCTTCCCCTATCCTTAATGTACCTTATTAAACAATTCCCATCACTGATATCCCTTAAATTCCTCATTTTCCCACAAACCCTAGTTTCTTGCTACAATTTGGCAATTTTCTAGGCTGGGCTTGTGTTTTGCCCTTTTGGACCCCTTCCCCTCACTCAATATTTGCAATTCCACTTTCCCCTGTTTCCTAACATCCTTACCTACTTCCCAAAATTTTCTCAAGAATTTAGAAGCCCCTTATCCCCTTAACTTCACTTCATTCCGACAAATCCCCTGTTCCACACATCGGGATAGGTTTTACTCAAATGATGTTTCTGAGCAAGAAAACATTAATTTGGAAAAACTGAGAGAGGTTTTTTTCCACAATAGTCCAAGGAAGAAAAAAATATTTCACTTTTTACACAAATTTCATGGTTTTAGAGAAATGTCAAAATTACAATTGCCTCAGTAGAATTGATGCACCTTTGAAGTGACCTTGGGAAAATCAAGATTTCTCCTAGCTTGGTTGGCCAAATGACTTGCTTGATGAGTTAAATGATACTTAGACACAAAGAGATTTCTAATGAGCTATCATGAGATCAATTTGGAGTTGAGGAAGACCTTCAAAAGTTGACTGCAACAGCACTCTGCCTTTAGGCAGCCTCATTTTGCACATTTTGACTAGTCTTGGGAGATTTGACTTTTGACAGGGCAAATGAACTCCAAATTGAAAAATTAAAGTTGTGTTGGAAAGTAGACTCAATAATATTTCCAAACATCTATTGTGAACCCAATTTGGACACTGTGAAGGCCTCCAAAACTTAATCTAAAAATGACGCTATGCACAAAATCAGTGGCGCTACGCATAGAAATTTTTAACACGGGGTTTTCTGGTAGGTGCGTAGCACCACCTAAAACTTGATTTTTCTAGGGACCTCCTCTATAGGAAAACTTTGAACTTTTGGATTCCTCATTTAAAATTATGCATACCGAGAAATTACTAGGAAATTTGGACAAGTTTTGAGTCACCAAAAGGGTCAAAAACACCTCAAAAATGCCCTCTCTGCCACTTTTTGGCCACACAGGAAGCAGTGTTGGGAGAACTGATTTTTGGAGAGGAAAATGAGCACCAAATTCAAAACTTCCACTTGTCCTAGAAATTAGATAGACATAAATTTCCAACAAGCCTACTTGGAGCAAATTTGGTGAAGGGGAGTGCCTCCAAATTCAGCTAGGAAAAATCGCTATGTACATAAAAAGTGGCGCTACACACAGGATGAAAAAGTGCCAATTTTGCTCAAAAAATTTGTTTTCACCTAGTTTTCTTCTAGTTTGACTTTTTCTCTCTTATGGTCAAATTCATGAGCTGACATGATGTAAATTGATGTAATATGATGTAAAAATGATAAAAATTGACTTGATAAGGTAGGTACATCAGTTGTAGATGGTTTCGAGTTGAATGAATCAGTTTCCTAGGTTTTAGAGGCAAGCTGTTCCACTACCTATTTCTGTGTTCCTAGTTTATTATGGTTGAAACCACCCCTCTTCTCATGGATTCGACCCTTGATGGATAGAACAGGTGGTTTGGAGGTCTATATCATGTGTTTTTTCAGTCATTTTCAAAGGTTGGACTCTTGTGAATGCTTTGAGCACTATTGTACATCATCTCTGCAGTTTGGCAAGGAAATAGACCAAGGTTTGCAGCATTTTGTGGGATTCTTGTGGAAAGGTGACTTAGTATTGTTTTTCCTTCTATGATTCAAGTTATCATATGTTTATGTGTGCCATTATCTCTGTCTTTTCTGCTTAACTAAATGAATCAAGTATAAAGGTGGAAATCATTGATGTTGCAGTGCTCTACCTTAGGGTTTCATTAGGTTTACATGTTTTCTACTATTTGAAGAGGACTCATGACACATTCATGCCCTCTCCAACTCGTCATCAGTCTCAAGACTCACCATTACACCTAATCTGAAGTACTAAATAATTTGCCTACCTCGCCCCACAGAAACCTCTGCAAGACTGAGTCCATTCCCTGGACCCAAAACTGCCTTTCACTTTTGATCTAGCAAACCAACATAAAACTCAATCAAACTCCTCTGAGCATATACCTAGCCTGAAATTAGTCTTTATATCAGTCATCTCAAGCCTCATTTTTTAAATTTTCCTGAGATTGACAAGGAGAGAGCCCTCTCCCGACCTTGTAGGGCTAGCTACCAGGATAAGCGTGGTTTGATGTTACCCTAGACCTACCTTTCTCAGCCTGAGGTAGATTTAGGCCCTAACAAAGTGGAAGGTGTGAAGACTGGAAAATTTGACATGTGAACCTGGTTTAAAATTCCACTGTGCTTCCAAGTTCCAACCATTAAAACCCTGCACAGTAGATTCACTAAAATGAGGGATGTCATATACCAACTCAGCCAAAATAGTCAAATCCATATGGAATAAGGGGATGGAAAATTACATGTGGTGCTCTAAAATATCCAATCAAAAATCTTGTGGACGTTAATCGTTGAGAGCAATGTCCATGTTTCTACAGAGCCCTTCAAGACTTTGCAGGTAGCATAACCATACGTCCTGTTATCACTCCAGGAAACTCTTCTAGGTTGTAGCTCGGAGATGTCTGGTAACACATAAATCTTCAATATCATTCTCTGAACTATTGGAATGGATTGGGGTTTGGATCAATTCATATGACTATTTCAACTCTATTTTCACTCAAGACATGCATGAACATCCTCAACTTGACAAGGCTTTCGGCCACTAATGCTCAATAGTTTATAGATTCAATGAATAGATGGAGAATCCTGACTGTACCAGCAGATACATGCATAAACACATATGAATGGCTATCTACAGAAAGTAAATGAAGCTCGCAAATCTAATTTATCAATGCAGAGATAAGATGATAGTTATCTGGCATTAGACACAGAAGAAAACATGAATAACCTATTCAAGTGGAAGCTTAGAACAGAGGAGAAGATGACAATTGAAAATGTAACAACACAAGAAGCTTGTATTACTGGAATGAAGATGAGACGCTGGGAGGAACAAAGTATCCACAGTCTCCAAAAGTTGAACCCTTATTACTTCGAACCTTCAGCCATTTATAGGATTTTTACAATACTCTCAAACCCTCTGAGGCTCGAGATGTCTTAATCTATCCCCTCTGTCACCTAACTACTTGATGCCATAACTAGACAAACATGAGCTCGGAGAGCTCTGTTTCTAACAAACACAGTAATAAAATTATGGTAATTTCACCACGCTGTCAGGTGGTTCGCTCATGCTGTGATGTTCCATGATCATTTTTGTTGGTTTGACTACATCGTGCTATTGTTTTTCCCCTTTCAGACATGCATTATGTTATCTCAGTTCAACTGTCCGAATATCAAAAACATTGACAAAGCCAACAAATTTCCTCCTCGGGTGACTAATGGGAAGCAAGGTACAAGGGCATGATGGCTGTTGGATTGGGAGGAAAGGGCGGAGGAGATCAATCGCTGGAGGCTTGAAGTCGTGGTGGGAGTGGAATAAGTCCGAGCCATTAGATATTAGATGGGTAGATCGAACGGCTATCAAGCAGAGGATGTGCTCGAAGGATAACGCCCGGGAGCGGTTTACTCAAGTGGAAATGGTTTATATCGGGTGGTAAGTGGTAAAGGTCGGAGCTCGCCCGATTCCATTCATCGAGTGCCATGTAGCAGCGGAGGAGAGAGAGGAAACCGCTTTATCGAGCGGTTATCTCTCTCTTGTTTCCCGAGCGATATGTGCGATAGCCGTTAGATCTAGCGGAAATGATCTAACGGTGGTGATTGTTCGAGGTGGGTGAGTGTATAACGTTGGTCAGATGAAGTGTGGATCATCATATCAGTGGGCAGATCGACGGTGGGGGATGAAGGTATGGGACGATCTCAAGAAATGTGCAAAGGGGCGCAATGGATGGAAAGGTAAGGTTTTCAGGGGCTTTTGCGCATTAGCGCATGTTTTCATGTGCTCTGAAATATAATAATACATAGGGGGGAAAATGGATTAATTCACGTAGGGCCAAGGCAAAAGTGAGTTTTGTTATGATGTGAGGGTTGGGTTAGGACATGAGTGACCGTGGATGGGAGTGGATGATTAAGAAAAGTGAGGTGATGGACCGTATGGGAACCTCTCCATGGTAACAGAATAAACCATTTCCCTTCTTTAGTCTTCAAATTAGTAGCACTGCACCTCAGGGCTAACATTGGCTCCTTCTGGGGATGAAAGCCTCTCTGTGAGGTTTTAAGAACTGCAGACTACTGCCCTTCCAGTAACAACCAAAGCAAACTTATCTCCTAGTGTTCCATTGGGCATGGAGTTTATTTGCATAGAAAACAAAAACTGAAAAAACCTATTACAATATTAAGGCCTTAAAGCCTCATATGATGTAAAGTTTCAAAAACTGCCCATTGACTGAGTCATCAAAAACACCTTCTGTAGTATACCTAGGGGGGTTAATATGGGGTACAGAGGGAGGTACCCAAGGGAATAATGTAATAATATGATGGACCATAGTAATAAATAAGGTGGTTAACCCGTATCATGTAAGGGACCACAAGTAGTTAGCAATAATGTAATAAGTGCATGGTATTAGATAGATGGTATTGATGGAACCATCGTAATGACCCATGGTATTGTATGTATGAGGCCTATATAGAGGCTAGAGACTCCCCATTGAGAGATGTCAAAGGATTATTGTATGAACAGGCATATGGCTTGTGGAATGTTCTCATTCCTTAAGGAGTGCATGTATGGTGTTGCCCTACCTTAAGGGTTTGATCAATAAAGTGAAGCATTTCTATATTTAGATCTTATTATTCTTGGGTTTATTTCTATTATCTTATATTTTCATATCAGATCTATAACAAGTGGTATCAGAGCTATAACAAGAATGTAGTATACCTAGGGGGGATAATATGGGGTACAGAGGGAGGTACCCAAGGGAATAATGTAATAATGGGATGGGCCATAGTAATAAATAAGGTGGTTAACCCGTATCATGTGAGAGACCACAAGTAGTTAGCAATAATGTAATAAGCCCATGGTATTAGAGAGATGGTATTGAGGGAACCATGGTAATGACCCATGGTATTGTATATATGAGGCCTATATAGAGGCTAGAGACTCCCCATTGAGAGATGTCAAGGATTATTATATGAACAGACATATGGCTTGTGGAGTGTTCTCCTTACTTAAGGAGTGAATGTATGGTGTTGCCCTACCTTAAGCGTTTGATATTAATAAAGAAGCATTTATATCTATTTCTATCTGGTTATTTCTTGGGTATATTTTTATTTTCATACATTTTCAGATCAGATCCATAACAAGTGGTATCAAAGCTATAACAAGTGGTATCAGAGCATTTTCTTGGGCAAAAGTAGAGAATGTTTTTTTAATTATTTGCAGGAACTTTCTGGGGCGGCGAGTTTTTAGATCATTTTTGTACGTTTTTGGGGAAAAATCTACAAAATATAATTACAGATCTGGATTCTTTGTGAAAAAATACCCAAGTTTAAAAAAAAAAATTGGCCAAATCGGAGTCCGGAAGAAGGAGATATCGTTGATCTAACAATCAATGGTGTTGTAGACATTTTTCGGGGCAGCGAATTTGCAGATCAGATCTGTATGATTTGGGGAAAAATCTGTAAAATCTAATTGCATATCTGGGTTTTTGATGAAAAAATACCCAAGTAAAAAAAAAATAAAAAAATAAAAATTGAGCCAAATCGAAGTTTGGATGAAGGAGATCTCGTTGATTTAAAAATCAGTGCTATTGCAGACATTTTTTGGGGCAGTGAGTTTGTGGCACATATCTATATGTTATGGTACAAAGTATACAGAATCTAATTGTAGATATAGATTATTTGTTAAAAAATACCTAATTTCAAAAAAAAATTCAGTCGAATCGGAGTCCGGATGAGGGAGATATCGCTGATTTAAAATCAGCGATTTTTTTAGCAATTTTTTGTGACGGTGGGACAGTTGCAACGCGAATAGGAAATTCCAGTGTCTAGATCGGGATTTCTACTACATGAGAAGATGCAGAATGGTTGTTCCATTTCCGAAAATAGGTTATAATAGGGATTCTGAGCAATATTGACGGAATTGTGGCCATTTCAAATTTTCGCCAATTCTTTTTTGTGATGACAAGCCTAGATCAGAATTTTAGGGACTTGTATAAATTTGATGGATCTCATCTAGCCACATGGCTAGCACAAATCGAGAAATATTTCACATTGAATCACATCATAGATGATGCGACTCAGCTGAGTGTGGGAATCATGTACTTGGACCACAAAAGATGGCAATGGTGGCAGTGTCATCAAAAATGCCATCCAAGGACAACTACTTGGCAGATGTTCACAAAATCTATTTGTGACCACTTTGACTATAAATCTAATTTTGTGGGTCCTCTTACTAAGCTCACACAGACAGGCACACAACCTAGCAAAGAATTTATTTTTACAAGAAAGAAGGAAACTAAGAAACCTAAAGGGTTATTTTCTACTAGTATCTCCTTATTGCAGGTTCATGGATTGATTCAGAAGGAGAAGTTCATTGTGTCTATAAATCCTAGTTGCAAGAAAAATCTCATAAATGTCAATTTGGCAAAAAAATTGCAAGTGCTAGCAAAACACATTGAAAACACACAGGTTAATGATGAGGATGTGCAAGTTTATAAAGATTTGAAGCTTTCGATGGATAAGTATGTGTTGCATTGTGATTTTTACACTTCAGATATGGATAACATGGATGTTGTTTTAGGATATCCTTGGATGGAATCTGTGGGTACTTTCAATATTAACGTGCAGAAGAAATTCCTGAAGCTCTGGTATAAGAAGAAGAAAATTACATTGCAGAATATTTCCATTAAGACCCAAGCAAAGACTATGGAGTCAGAAGCACAAAGCTCTAATGACACTTACACATCAAATGATGAGCCTTTGATGATTGACAATAAAACACAAATAGAGGTTGAAGTAGAAAAGGTTACAAGTACTGATACATCAGTTGAGGACTCAGTGGTTGAAGTAATATTGGAAGATAAGAAACCACAGCAGGCACCACAACATGTACCAGATAAAAATCAGGCTCCATTAGGTGATAAATTAAAGAAAGATACACTGTTGGTTAAACCTTCAGCATATCACCACCCACATCACCCAGCAAGAAAACAACCAACAAGATGGCAACAAATTAGCTACAAGGACAACAACCCCTGCATGATAGATAGAGAGTAGTGATGATCCACCTAATACACACAGAAGAGCCACGAAGGTCAGCTTCCATCTCAAGTGAGTGAGGCACCAATGAGATCAAGGGTTCAACTTTCTCTGGGATGGCTAAATGCATGTGCATGGTACCATTGGACTACTCTCTTGAGTAGATCTTATTATTTGTGTTCTTCCCATGTTTCAAGGACGAAACATGTTAAGGGGGGTGGAATGTAGTATACCTAGGGGGGATAATATGGGGTACAGAGGGAGGTACCCAAGGGAATAATGTAATAATGGGATGGGCCATAGTAGTAAATAACGTGGTTAACCCGTATCATGTAAGGGACCACAAGTAGTTAGCAATAATGTAATAAGCCCATGGTATTAGATAGATGGTATTGAGGGAACCATGGTAATGACCCATGGTATTGTATGTATGAGGCCTATATAGAGGCTAGAGACTCCCCATTAAGAGATGTCAAGGATTATTGTATGAACAGGCATATGGCTTGTGGAATGTTCTCCTTCCTTAAGGAGAGAATGTATGGTGTTTCCCTACCTTAAGGGTTTGATATTAATAAAGAAGCATTTATATCTATTTCTATCTGGTTATTTCTTGGGTATATTTGTATTTTCATATATTTTCAGATCAGATCCATAACAAGGGGGGAAAAAATAATAATAATATTAATCCGAGCCGTCAAATCTTAGATGGGTAGATCGAACGGCTATCGGGCGGAGGAGGTGCTCAAAGGATAACGCCCAGGAGCAGTTTACTCAAGTGGAAATGGTTTACATCAGGCGGTAAGTGGTAAAGGTCAGATCCCAGCCAATTCCATTCATCGAGCGCCACGTAGCAGTGGAGGAGAGAGAGGAAACCACTTTATCAGGCGGGTATCCCTCTCTCTTGTTTCCCGAGCGATATGTGCGATAGCCGTTAGATTTGGTGGAAATGATCTAACGGTGGTGATTAGTCGAGGCAGGTGAGCGTATAACGTTGGTTGGATGAAGTGTGGACCATCAGATAAGTGGGAAGATCAACGGCGGGGGATGAAGGTATGGGACGATCTCGACAAATGTGCAAAGGGGCGCAATGGATGGAAAGATAAGGTTTTCGGGGGCTTTTGTGCATTAGCGCATGTTTTCATGTGCTCTGAAAAGTAATAATACATAGGGGGGAAAAATGGATTAATTCACGTAGGGCCAAGGCAAAAGTGAGTTTTGTTATGATGTTAGTGTTGGGTTAAGACACGAGTGACCATGGATGGGAATGGATGAGTGAGAAAAGTGAGGTTATGGACTGTATGGGAACCTCTCCACGATAACAGAATAAACCATTTCCCTTCTTTAGTTTTCAAAATAGCAGCACTGCACCTCAGGGCTAACACTGGCTCCTTCTGGGGATGAAAGCCTCTCTGTGAGGTTTCAAGAACTACAGACCACTGCCTTTCCAGTAACAACCAAAACAAACTTATCTCCCAGTGTTCCATTGGGCATGGAGTTTATTTGTATAGAAACAAAAATTGAAAAAAACTATTACAATATTAAGGCCTTAAAGCCTCATATGAAGTAAAGTTTCAAAAACTGCCCATTGACTGAGCCATCAAAAACACCTTCCCCCTCCAAATTGTGCAGAATGAAATTATTGTTCATCTGAAATTGAGAAATGACAAATGGTCCCATCCATAAGGCATCAAATTTACTATGGTTGCCCTTCTTTTCCTTAAATGCATCCCATTTGAGAACCTAGTCACCAACATGAAAACTGTCCATTTTTGTCTTTCTATCAAAGGTTTCTTTGATCTTCTTCCAGTGAATTCTTGAATTCTCAACCAGTTTTTCTCTGATCTGCTGTAATTCAACCAAGTTACTCATTCTCCTCGCCATGTCATTCTCTTCTTCCTGTTCTTCTTGCACGAATTTGGCCACAGGGAGAATCAGCTGGATAGGAGCACCATAAGCCAGCTTAAATGGAGAATTTCCTATGGAATTCCTGTTGGTAACTCTGTCAGCCCACAGTGTAAACTTCAACTTGGAATCCTAGTGCTTTTTGTTGTCCTCCAACAGTTTTTTGATTATCCTTACAAGGCTCTTGTTAGATGATTCTGCCAGGCCATTTCCTTGAGGATAATATGAGGTAGAATGCACCAATTGAATGCCCATGGATTCACACATGTCCACCAATTCTTTTGCCCTGAAAGTTGTTGCATTATCAGTGACTAGTTTGGTTGGGAAACCAAATCTAGTGAAAATATTCTCATTAAAGAACTTTATGATAGCCTGATGATTAGCATTTTTAGTGGGTATAGCGTCAATCCATTTGGTGAAATAATCAGTGGCTACCAAGATCCATTTGTGCTGGCCACCGGAATGTGGATTGATCTCACCTATGAAGTCCAAGCCCCACTGCTAAAAGAGACCATTGGCATGTACTGGCTTCAAGGGCAGAGATTTTAGTTGTTGTCTTCCTGCAAACCTCTGACATTTGTCACAATACTTCACAAAAGAAAACACATTAGAGAACAGAGTAGGCCAATAATACTTAACTCTTAGGATCTTGTGGGCTGTGGTTTTCCAATAATGATGCCCTCCACAGATGCTAGAATGGAACTTGTGCATGACTTCCATAGATTTCCCTTTGTCTAGACATCTCAAGAGGATCCCTGATGGGCCTCTCCAATAAAGCAATTTTTTATTAATGCAGGATTTGGCTGATCTGAGCTTAATGGCCCGGGCTTGACCCAAGCTACGCCCTGGAGGGACTTCTAGCTTCTGCAAAAAATGAACTACACTGGAATACCATTCACAGGTGGCTAGATTTTCAGCTAAAGGCTGATTCTTCTCTTGCTCTTCTACTGCTTCCTCTGTCCGCTCACCACCTGAATTTGAACCCATGCAATTTATGTCTAAGAAATTGCAATTTTCCTCAGCCATAAGCTTAGCCAAGGCCTGGCCTTTGACAAGCTTGGTGGGCTTCACCTCTATGTTGAACTCTATGAATTTTGCAATCCATTTAGCTCTCTTTCCATCAATATCTGGTTGAGTTAGGACATCTTTTACTGAGGCTAAAGGTACATGCACAACCACTTTGGAATGCATAATATAAATTCTAAATGCCTTTAAAGATTTTATGAGAGCATAAGCTTGTTTTTCAATAAGGCCATACCTTAGTTCAACATCCCTTAGAGTTTTGCTGAAAATGGCCACAGGGTGCTCTACTCCTTCATCATTTTTCTGCAATAGAACTGCTGCAAGTGTATCATAAGAGGCAAAAGAGAAGATATAAAACTCCCTGATATAATCTGGAATAATTAGAGTGGGAGCTTCCATGATCGCTTGTTTGATGGCTTCAAAATATCTTCTTGCACCATCTTTCCATTTTATTTCTGATCTTTTCTTCAGCATGGAAGTGATGTGTTTCACTAGCTTTGCAAAGTTTGGAATAAACCTCCTGACAAAGTTAATCTTACCCAGGAAAGATTGAATGTCCCTTTTTGACCTTGGGATGGACAATGTCTGAATTTCTTGAACTCTTGCCGGATTGATCTTCACACCTTCAGCAAAAACAATATGTCCTAGAAGTTTGCCTTCTTCTAGTGAAAACTGTGACTTCTTTGGGTTCACAGAAATTCTGAACTGTCTGCACTTTAGAAACACCTTCTTCAAATGTTGCAGATGGTCCTTGTGACAGCTGGAAAAGACTGTTATGTCATCAAGGTAAATAAGGACAAACTTGTCCTTCTCTCCCACAAAGGCTATGTCCATGGCCCTCTGAAAATTAGCCCCAGCATTCATCAGTCCAAAAGGCATCTTGGAGTACATGAAAGTGCCCCAAGGAGTAGTGAAGGCGGTCTCCTGAAACATTTTGCAGCAAGTGTTCCATCTTAGGTAGGGGGTAGTTGTCTTTTTTAGAGCATTTGTTCAGATTCCTGAAGTCAACACAAAGCCTGATTTCTCCATTATTCGTTCTTACTACCACAAGGTTAGCTATCCACTTTGAATACCTTAGGGGAACTATGATCTTGGCATCCAACAACCTCTTGATTTCCTTTTTGATCAAAGGCAATAAGAGAGGGCTGATAGGTCTTAATTTCTGCTTAAAAGGGATGGTGTTCTTCTCTAGTGGAATCTTATGCTAATGATGTTGGTGTCATAGGTCTTAAGATCATTTTATTCCCAAGCAAAAATATCAGCAAATTGTTTCATCAGGGTGCAATACTCAGAACTTTGGGCAGAAGACAAGTGAGTAGACATATTTATGTACTTTGGATGGTTTGGACTCCCTACATTATGTCTATGAATTGCAGACTCATTTTCTTTTTTGGCAGGCTTATAAGGTACATCATTATGATCAAACAAATTCTCTAGGGGCACCAATCCTTTGGGTATAAGGTTACTAGGCATATGAACAATGCTATCCTGACTAATCTCTTCCTTTAGCTTGGACTGGTTGCATTCTTCAATGGTTTCGTTTTCTTGGTCAATGTGCATTTCAGAAAATTCATCAATGACTTGTAAAAACCTATTAATTTCATCATCGTCTTCAAAAAATTTCCAAGTATTTGACATTTTCAGACAGAGCTGGTCTATATTTCACCTGAACTTCATAATTCAATTCAGGAGGCAAAGGAGGAATAAACGTGCTAGCAGACACAGCAAGGGAATCAGCAAGTTGGTTCTTCATTCTAGGGATGTAAGAAATGTTGAAACTATTAAAAGAACCTTTGAGCTTCCATACCTCATCTTTGTATGCTTTCAGCCTTGGATGCTTTGCTTGGAAAGTTTTGTTCACCTACTTAATGATAAGGTCTACATCTCCAAACACCTTCATACCTTTGATGCCCATTTCTTTAGTAGCGTTTAAGCCCAATATCAAGGCTTTGTACTCTGCTATGTTATTTGTGACCTGAAAAGTTAACTTGAAAGATAAATGAATGCATTCTTGTGTGGGGGACACAAGGACTACATCTACCCCTATAGCTTCCTTAGAGCAAGCTCCATCAAAAAACATGTCCCAAGTTTGTGGGCCTTCTTCCTCTGTGATCTGGCAAACCGGTTTCCTAAGCTGCATGGAGGCCAACTGGGATTCTTCAATTTGAAGAATACAGGCTCCAAAATTAGTGTTGACAGCATAGATGGGATGATTAGTGGGATTCCTTTCATCATTAATGATATAAGTCAACTGAGCTTCTCTATATAATCTCCTACTCTCACCTCCAAAAACTAGGACAGTAGCATAGGACAGATCATTTTGCAATGTTCCACCTAATCTCTTGATCCAACCTCTGGAAAGAAACATGCCAAACTTGGGGGGTACATCTACTACCACAATATCCATCATCATGCTCTTCATGGGCAGCTGAGACAAGGTGATGGCTAGGTCTTTGATTAATCCCAAACATTTCACTTTTCTAGAGTCAAAAGAAAACAGGTCATGATAAGACTTGGTAATGTCAAGACCCAACTCATCCATGACAGTCTTGGGCATTAGATTATGGTTGGCTCCTGTGTCTAGAAGGTAGTTGTGAAGGATTTTGTCATGAATAGTCAAAGAGACATAGAATGATGGGGAGCTATCATCATAATTTTCAATCATTGGGCTCAGAATAACAACTAGTTTGTCGTCTTTTAGATTTACATAGTCAGTGGAGGCTTGGATGGCTTTAGGCTTAAGGACCTTGAGGATAGATCTCTTGAAGGACTCATTCTTCACTAGCTCAATCAAAGGTATAGGTATGTTGTGGGGAAAAGTATCCGACGCGGATGACCCTATCCCTACTCTAAAGGTGACAGTCTTTAGCAACAACTGAAAGTAAAGCTTTGATGTTTTCCTTTATGAAAGTACAGAGAGAAGGAAGAAGAGATTAACCAACCTGGTGTCTTTCGCTTAGTCGATCCTTATCCTCTCTCTTTGTCTCTTGTTCCCAGCTCCTTGCTCTCTTTGCCGGTCCAGCTACACACAGATCCTGCACAAACAAGAGAGGAAACTACAAGATACAAGTAATCATAACTGATGCATGGATTAGAGTGAATCAAATATACATGTAAATACAATACATCAATGCAATACAAGTATACAGGAGAACATGCAAAACTTTATTGATAGAAGTAAGAGGGTTCTGAGAAGGTTACAACCAATGATGGCTCCAATCCAGCAACACCTCCCCAGCAGCAAGAACTCTCCTCTTCACCTCTAGTAAAACAATCACCCAATAGCTCTAACTGTAAACCAACAGCACCTCCTTGCTTTACACAAAATTCCAGCCTCCTTAGCCCTCATAGAAGAGATCTATATATAGGAGAGAAGAAGAGAGGATGAGTCAGCTTGAGACTGACATGAAGCTGCCTTGTGTCCTCTCCCTCTTCAGTTAATCTTCAGTTCTTGAGTCCACTTGGAGATCCTTGCTTACACATGGTGATCAAGTACCTCTTACTCATCACAGGGCGAATCTCATGAACCAAGTGTCAGTTTGGAAGCTTCCTGGGCAGTTGACACCTTGCAGAATGACTGTGCCACTTGGCCAATCTCGCCCAGCGCAGGTAGCCTTCATTAGATTTGACTTTCAGCGCAGGTACAAGGAGGAGCAGTTGCATTCCAGCGCAGATGCTCAGTGGAGCAGCTGACATGATCCAAAATAAGCCTGTTTTGAAGTGTTTTCAGGTGGAGAACTGATTGGAAGTGCTGTTGTTTGATGACCTTACTCTTTTAGGGGTAAGAACAACATGTTTAGGGACTGAGGATCCCTGTAATTATCGACATTTCATGCTCCATGTCGCGAGGCACAAAAATGTCTATAACAAGGTATTCTTAGCTTCTAAATTTCTAATTCAAAACTGAAAGGAGAAGAAGACTTGTCAAGTCCTCTTCCCTCGAGCTAGAGTGTTGAGGATGATGGGATCAACTACCGGTCGTTTCTACTTATTAGTTTGCTATATTGAATGGACAACAACTTTCTGAACAAGAGTTTCCCTGGCATTATTCATCTTCGACCTAAGATAATATATGTGTTGATCATCAGTTTGCATAACAGCTCCACCATCCCACTCTTGGCTGATCTGGTCATTGAATAATGACTTTTCATAGGCAGCTAAGGTAAAAAAGGAGGCACTGCCTTTGTCTTCCAGACAATGGGTATCATCATCTTCTTCAAATTGTTCTTCCTCCATGACTACATTCTGGAAAGGGGTCTTCACCCTTTGGTCTTCATTGGCGTCTTTGATTCTTTGCAGAATCTGCAACTGCTCATTGGATTTTCTATATGGATTTGGATTTCTAGGGGAAAAGGTATTAGGAACTCTTCCTTTCCCAGGGTGC
This sequence comes from Pinus tabuliformis, assembly GCA_031772625.1. Classification (NCBI taxonomy): domain Eukaryota; kingdom Viridiplantae; phylum Streptophyta; class Pinopsida; order Pinales; family Pinaceae; genus Pinus; species Pinus tabuliformis. Next base: position 1,303,423,136 of record CM062809.1, on the reverse strand, counting down.
TGCTCAACCTTTAATTTGGAGATTTCAGAGGTTAATGACTCTATCATCTTGGTCATTTTATCTATCTTGGAATCTGAAGATGATGAATATTCACCCCTCTATCTCCTTCTATCAACATTCCCCTTGAGCTTCTCTGCAGCCATGATGTTTGATTCTACTTCCAAGGTTGCATCATGCATATCAACTAAGGTAGCACATCGTCTCTCCCTCAACAATAGATAGAAATCAAAATCAAAGGCACTGGCATAGGTGATTTTAGCAGAGGTAGTGGTGGGTTTTACTTCAGCTGCTATCTTGTTGTACATGCGGTTAAACCTCTTATTAAAATCAAACAACAACTCACCATTTTCCCTCTTTAAGTTCCCAAACTCGGTGTGGTAGTAGAGTAGAGCCTTCTTATCCCCCTAATTCTTTAGGAATGCATCATCTAAAGCCTCAATATCTGCTATAGACCTTGGAGTCAGTTCTCTGAACCATTTTCTAGCCTCTCCATCTAGACTTTGGACAAATACTCTCATCCATACATCGGCTTCACTAATGTCCAAGTTATCAGCATAACTATAGAATGATTCCAGATGTTCTTCATCTGTAACACCTTCAGTCCTAGTGAACTTAGGCATATACTTCTGATATTCTCTAGTGGGCATGGCATTCAAAGGAGTGGGAAGTACTAGAGGTCCATACCTAGCAGCTATGATTCTTTCCATTTTTGTAGGTGCTGCCATAGCTGTGGTGGCTATAAGGGCACTGGAAGTCTAAATGACAGAGGGTTGAGGAGTGACTGATAAGACTAAAGGATTATGATGGATAGGAGGAGAGGCTTCCTTTGGGCTTACAATGAAAGAAGAACCTAAAGAATAAGGAGCTCTATGAATCTCTGAGATTTTTTCTTCACTACTAGTATTAGAGGCTATACTCTCAACATGTATTTGTTCTACTACAGGATTTTCTTGAAGAGATATAGAATATTGTTTAGAGCTACCTAAACCTCATGCTCCTTTCTACAACGCCTTTCTTTCTTTGATGATTTTTTCAGGGTCAGGTACTGGGTCAGCTCATGGTTTCTGAGGATTTCTCTGAGTATGCCTCACAAACTAAGCTAGAACTATGGAGTGGAGTCACCAAGAGGTTCGTCCTCTAGTAGAGTTGCCAGATAGATTACTACAACCCAAATAGTGTCCATAATTTGTCTATCATCAAAGCTAGATCTATGTCGTCCCCCAGGGAAGTTAAGCATCAGTCTCCTCTCCCCGGCAACGATGCCAATTATGTTATCACTCCAGGAAGCTCTCTTAGGTTGCAGCTCGGAGATGCCTGATAACATATAAATCTTCAATATCGTTCTCTGAACTATTGGAATGGATTGGGGTTTGGATCAAGTCAGATGACTGTTTCAACTCTGTTTTCACTCAAGAAATGCATGAACATCCTCAGCTTGACAAGGCTTTCAACCACTAATGCTCAATAGTTTATAGATTCAATGAATAGATGGAGAATCCTGACTGTACCAGCAGATACATACATAAACACATATGAATTGCTAGCTACATAAAGTAAATGAAGCTCACAAATCTAATTTATCAACGCAGAGATAAGATGACAATTATCTGGCATTAGATGCAGAAGAAAACATGAATAACCTATTCAAGTGCAAGCTTATAACAGAGGAGAATACGGCAATTGAACATGTAACAGCAAAAGAAGCTTGTATTACTGGAATGAAGATGAGACGCTGGGAGGAACAGAGTATCCGCAATTTGCAAAAGTTGAACCCTTATTACTTTGAAATTTCAGCCATTTATAGGCTTTTTACAATACTCTCGAACCCTCTAAGGCTCAAGATGTCTTAATCTATCCCCTTTGTCACCTAACTACTTGATGGCATAACTAGACAAACATGAGCTCAGAGAGCTTTGTTTCTAACAAACATGGTAATAAAATTTTGGCAATTCCGCCGCGCTGTTAGGTGGTTCGCTCATGTTGTGATGTTCCATGATCATTTTTGTTGGTTTGGCTACATCATGCTCTTTTTTCCCCTTTCGAACATGCATTCTGTTATTTCAATTCAACTGTATGACTACCAAAAACACTGGCAAAGCCAACAAATTTCCTCCCCAGGTGACTAATGGGAAGTGGGGTACGGGGGCATAAGGGCCATTGGATCGGGAGGAATGGATGGAGGAGATCAATCGCCCGAGGCTTGAAGTCGTGGCGGGAGCGAAATAAGTCCGAGCCATCAGATCTTAGATGGGTAGATCAAATGGCTATCGGGCGGAGGAGGTGCTCGAAGGATAATGCATGGGAGCGGTTTACTCAAGCGGAAATGGTTTATATCGGGTGATCATCGGGTGGTAAGTGGTAAAGGTCAAATCCCACCCGATTCCATTCATCGAGCACCACGTAGCAGCGAAGGAGAGAGAGGAAACCATTTTATCAGGTGGGTATCCCTCTCTCTTGTTTCCTGAGCGATACGCGCCATAGCCGTTAGATCTGGTGGAAATGATCTAATGGTGGTGATTAGTCGAGGCGGGTGAGCGTATAACGTTGGTCGGATGAAGTGTGGACCATCAGATCAGTGGGAAGATCGACGGTGGGGGATGAAGGCATGGGACGACCTCGAGAAATGTGCAAAGGGGCACAATGGACGGAAAGGTAAGGTTTTCGGGGGCTTTTGCGCATTAGCGCATGTTTTCATGTGCTCTGAAAAATAATAATACGTAGGGGGGAAAAATGGATTAATTCATGTAGGGCCAAGATGAAAGTGAGTTTTGTTATGATATGAGGGTTGGGTTAGGACATGAGTGACTGTGGATGGGAGTGGATGAGTGAGAAAAGTGAGGTGATAGACCGTATGGGAACCTCTCCACACTAGAAGAATAAACCATTTCCCTCCTTTAGTCTTCAAAATAGCAGCACTGCACCTCAGGGCTAACATGTCCATTAGCCATCTCACAGTCACTGCCCCATATCAATTATTTATTCATGGTTATGTATTTTATACTCATGCACTCATTCGTTCTGGATGGCCATCTCATTGAGATCATGCTCTTTCATTTTCTGCCATGGACAAATGCACAAGACGCTCACATTCACTAAGTTTTCTTATTCCATATTCCATCGGCATTGCCTATTCCACCATTCATTAAGTTTTTCTTATTCCATATTCCATGGGCATTGCCTATTCCACCTGCGCGCATTTCTTCCACTTTTAGTATAAAGCTATAGAAATGCACAAGACGCTCAAGTGAATCATTCTATTGAGCGATTTGTGACCTACGAAGTAAAGGGAACTCGAGTTAGTGTTTTGTTTATGATTTCAATAGCAATGTTTTCCATTAATAATTTGAATCTTATTTACTCAATTTTTTATACGCCACTGAGAATCACACATGATCTTGTTTGATTTAAAAAAATACAAAATCACATGCAAAATGGTTACTTGAAAGGTGGCCTTGTCTGTCTAAATATATTTGAAGAAACTAACACAATCACAAAATTAAATTAAATGTGATTTAGAAATCAAATTATAAATTTTAATTAATATTTATTAAATTATAAATTAATTTATAATTAAAACTTTATAAATGTATTAATTAATATATTATTAATGTTTATTAAGATGGGTTTTGGTAGTAGTCACATAAAGTTCATATGTCGACGCATTCCAAACCAACAAGTGTGGTTCATGGTCAAGACGAGATGAAGAATCAGACTTGTTGGTTCATCGTCAAGAGGAGATGAAGAATCAGATAGTTAAATAGAGAGATTGATCATTCAATGACTATAAAAACAATTAATTTTGACTAAGGAAACGACAACCTTGGTCAAAAGTAGTTGTTTTTATGGCCGTGGAATGATCGATCTATCTATTTAACTTCTTGTCATGATCTAATTCTTCATCTCGTCCTAAGGATGAACCACACTTGTTGGTTTGAAACGTGTGGAAAAATGAATTTTGATGTGATTATTGCCTAAAACCATCTTAATTAACTTGATATGGATCACATAAGCCTAAATTCAATATTATTAATGTGTTATCAATGTTATATTAAACTCTTATTAAAATTATATAAATATTTTAGCAATTTTATATAAATATGTTAATGATATTATATAAATGTTTTTATACGATATTAATGTCATAATTAAATATTAATATATGTATTAAGTAGCATTATTTTGATAAATTAATTTTATATAAATTAATTTTTTAAAATATTTATATATTAATGTTTTGATTAATATAAAAAAAGGAAATTATAGGAGTAGATATTGTGCACAAATTGTATTACTTACAAAACCAAATTATAAGCCACATAAATAGTGCTCATGAGATCCAACATATTCCAAACAAAGAGAATATTGTTGAGAATAGCTCTCAACAAAACTCCAACAACCAACAACCCAATCCTAGCTATATACTAATGTAAGCATTGTTCCAAGTCCCCATTTAATGCTTAGATTACATTATTACAAAGACTAATACAAAAATGACAAATTACAATTCAGATGTCATATCTGTCTGATCATCCTTGGCACTTATCGCCACTCACACTCTTTTCACCACCAAAATCTTCAAGCTTCCCATTCAACTCATTTAAGACATAACTGTCTCTAACCATCTTTGACGAACTTTCTATAATTGACTCTTGAAAGACAATCTCAATATTGGACTTTATCCAACAATCAATTATGCAACTCACATTTCTACACACATGGATCTCATACATAACCTGTAACTGATGCTCTTGAACCCCGAAGCATAATAAAATCCATTAGCATATAAAAAATTCACAACCATAATAAAATCCATTAGCATATAATAGATTCACACAATTTACCTTAGCGATACATTCTATCAACACCTAAAAACAAAGAAAACCACCAATTTAATTATATTCCTATATTGATTCTACACCTTTTACAAAACCAAAAATAACATGCATAATAACTGCTTTAGAAAAGTATAAGGAACTCTCATTACTATCACGTATTAACATTGGACCAAATTTCTTTAATGATAGTCTTGGATGTCCATAATTCCTTATCATTTGTTAGAATATCAATTTGTTTATTTATTGAACCTCCAAGACACTTCATTCAGTGAGGACAACTTCAAGCATTACGATAGATACATGCGACAGTAAACTTATTTTATGGTTACCAAAATCAAATATGTTCCCCACACAATAAAAACATTTACAGGAGGTAACAATCTAAAACTCTATTGAAATCTGCCTATGAGCAACACGTTCGATAATTTTCAAAGGAAATGAAGTCTCTAAAGCTGTGGGCAATGTCAACAAACTATTAAAAGGATCATTCAACAGTTGCATATGGAAGACATGAATTGGAAAACAACACCAGAGGAGATCACAGGTGCAGATCACCAGGAGCTCCTACAAGAAAATACACCGCTTAGGCTTCACATTAAACTTCCATAATAAATAGATACACTTAGTTGGGGATGGTAAATCAAATCCCTGAATGTCCAAGAAAAGCACAATCATAACTACGTAACAATAATGACCTAATCTCCATTAATTCTAACACTCCCCCTTAATGGAGAAATGGTTCTTAAACACACTTAACATGTCCCTAAACAAATCAAACTTCAGTCTTCCCAGAGGCTTAGTAAATATATCAGCCATATTATCACAAGAATTACAATATTCAACACAAATCTATTTGGACTGCAACTTCTCCCTGACAAAATAAAATTGAGTGTCTATGTGCTTAGTGTTTTTATGAAACATAGGATTGTAGGCCAATTTGATGGAACTTTGATCATCGCAATTGATAATCGTAGCTTCTGCCTGTTCTTCTCCTGCATCTTGGAGAAGTTTGCACAACCAAACTACCTCACATGTTGCTGCACACGTAGCTTGATATTTTGCTTCTACTGAGGATAAGGCTACAGTATGCTACTTCTTGATACACCAAGAGATGACCCCAAACCCAATGCTGAATGCGTAACCTGTAATTGATCTTCTATCATCTAAATTTCCCGCCCAATCAGAGTCTGTATAACCTGTCAAACTAACATCAAATGAGTCAGAATACAAAATACCAAAGTCTTAAGTTCCTTGCAGATACCTCAGTACTCCTTTCGTTGCAATCCAATGGTTCTCATGAGGTCAAGTCATGAACTGACTCAAAACACTCACTACATAGGCTAGATGTGGTCTCATTGTAGTCAAATAGATAAGACTACCAACCAACTGTCTGTACAATGTTGCATCTGCATATTTCGAACCATCATCCACCTGAAGTTTTTTGTTCTGCTGTAAAGGCACAAATCCAGCCTTGCACTCATCCATTTTAAATTTAGTCAACAAACTCTTAACATACTTACCCTGGGACAAGAAAGTTTGGTTTGAATCTCTCCAAACTTCTAGACCCAAACAGTAATGCATTTCTCCAAGGTCCTTCATCTCAAATTTCTGTGATAACTGCTGCTTGATTTCTTCAATGAGATTGTTTGCACTCCCTGTCATGATCAGATCATCTACATATAAAGAAATCAACACTATTTGTCCCTCATCATTAAACACAGTATACAAATTGGGATCGTTTTTGCTCCCTTTATAACCATGCACGAGGAAAAATGAGTCAATTTTTTCGTACCAGGATCTAGGAGCCTGCTTTAAACCATATAAATCTTTCTTTAATATACATACTAAGTGGTATTCTCCCTTCTTAAAAAACCCCTCAAGTTGCACTAAGTATACTTCTTCTTTTAAATCACCATTTAAGAAAGTTGATTTAACATCTAATTGATGTATTTTCCAATGATGCTTAGTGGCTAAAGCAATAATTAGTCTAATGGTATTTAGTTTTGCAACAGGGGAAAATGTTTCCTGAAAATCAATACCTTCTTTCTCGGAATGCCCTATATCATGGGATGCCTTTTGCATTTTGCCTCTTGCTATTCCGGGAAGATCAAGTCATGCATGCATGCAATTCATGTTTCCTCGGCCTAAGTGGTACTAGTCAACCAGACTATCCATGCATGCCAGTGCTCAACTGCTTGGGAAAAATGCGCATTCCAGACTATAAGCTGGGCTGACTGCCCAAGGGGATTGTGCAATTTCCGGGTTTAGCAGCTGAATGCTGCCTGTTATCACTCCAAAATTTCCTTTGAAAAATTAGCAAAATAAGGAAATAATAGAGGTAACCACAAACCACTTTTGGAGATCAGGACCTAGCCTTCTTGATGCTCAAAGAGGGCTCTCTCTTTATAATTTAACTTTGTTTTAGTTAATAAATTTTAGGCTAGTTATGGTTGCACTTGGGTTTTGTTTTGAATTTGGGTGGTGGGATCACTTACTTAGATGAACAGAGGTTTGCTTTTTCCATTGGGCTATGGAGTCATAGGCCAGACAAACAAGACTAGATCAAGGTTCTAAAAGATAGTGTCTGTAAAGAAAGATAGGAGATATTTTGCAGATCTCAAGGGCTGGATGGTGAAGTGGCTTCTAATCGGATCCAGGGAGCAATTAAGGGTTCCCTAGGCCGGATTATGGAAGGAATGAAAGAGGTCAACCGGGATGGGAGAGAAATTAAGGATTCTCAGATCCGGGTATCAGAGGAAAACATGTAAATGACTAACTGTGAAAAATAGAGTGTACTTAAACAAATTCTGAGTGATATTTCTAGTTAATACATTCAAATTTAGAAAACAATTAAGTTTGTGAAAACATAAGAAAGGCAACAAAATCACATAAAGAAGATACTTCACTGCAAATAGCTCATCTCATGAATCCTGCAGTTCAATTCTTTTATTACTTTGCTCCAGTATGTTGACTTGAAAATGGTACAATCACCCTTAGGTTCAAGATCAAAATCAATCTACAAATGTATAGCAATCCACACCAAAATACTTCAAATGAAGAAGCATTTATACAAATTCTAAACTGAAATATCTTGAAAAAATATCAAGATTGGTTTTACAAATATCTCAAACTGTTTTACATTAATAGAACTTAAATAAAGGACACTCAAAAATAATGAATCTATTTGGAACTATATTTATGAATTGATGGTGACAAAGAAGAGAAATTTGAATTTGATAGCAACTCTTAATTGTGTTAAAGAGAGATTCCATACAGGCTGGCAGAATTTTTTTTTTTATGCTAATGGAAAAACCTGTGAGCAATTTAGAAACCAACGTTTCGGACTAGCTAGGTGAGTCCATCATCAGGGCAATGAGATCTCATTGCCTTGATGATGGACTCACCTAGCTAGTCCGAAACGTTGGTTTCTAAATTGCTCACAGGTTTTTCCATTAAAAAAAAAACTCTTAATTGATGATGAGGCTTCCAAGTCACTAACTACCTCCTTCCTTTGTGCATTCTGCCTTAGAAATTCAACAAAATTAGGGTCGATTGATACATTTGTATATCTCAATCCGAGATAGATATGTAAAGAGTTAAAGAGGTTATTGTAGATAAGTATGTTATTGAGATAAACCCCTTTCAGTTTCCCAAACTTCAGCTCCATATGTTCACAATATTCTCTGTAAAAAGATGTCAAAAATAGGACTTTGCACAGTCCGAACAATAGGCTGTGAAGATATGCATTTATCTCCCTTTTATAATACATGTGTAAAAAGCGAGATAGGTTTTTGTAGATTGGCCTTTTAGGAACATAAAAATCCTCCCGTTTCTCAAAATGCATCTTAGACTGGCCACAATAGTTTCTACAAAATTATGACTTACACAGGAAATTTCTTGAAAATATATCATTCCTACTCTGATTTCATCTTTTAAACTTAATTTGCTTTTAAATGTTTTTACCTTTACTTTGGATAAACTTCATTGTTTCTAGTGAAGGTGTCTTCATCTCTATTTAACCTTTACTACCTACATGTTTACTTTTACTATTTACCTTGATTGCTATGTTTTTTTCATCTATCTTCACTTTGACATGAATTTATTTTATCTGTATGCTTTGTAATTGTCTTCCATGTTGTTTGTCTTCCCGTTGGCTGCTTTTATTCACTTTTATTTTTCAATCTGAAACACTTTACTGATACTCTTTCATCTGGCTGATTTATCTTTTTTCTTTAACTGTTCTTTTTTGACTTTCACTGTAACCTTTTGACTTTTACTGTACATTTTCAAATGAGAGGGTCGTTCTATTTTTTTCTCAAAATACCTGGAAATTGGTGAATTAGCTTGCAAATTGGTTTGAATGGTGATTGCAGTGGGTATGGTGGCTGTAGACATGAATTGGATGCTCAAATTGGGTGTCCAGAGCTTCTTTGGGTGGTAGACGATAGTGAATTTTGGTTGCAGAGGCTTAGGGTGTCACAAACGTATTATCGAGGTCTTACAAAAAAAACGAGTGAAAAAGGATGAAATGGGGCTTCTCAACCTTTTAAAGGGAAACAGTTATATTTTGGCGGGGAAAGTATTTAAAAAACAGTGGATGGTTTTCAAGTTGGGCGAGGAGGCAGTTTTGGAGGCCATCGCACCGCTTTTGGCAGGCGAGGAGTATTTCCCTAAGGGAATGCGATCTATGCCGGAGGCTAACATGTAGCAAAATCGAGCTCGAGCAAAACCGCGAATCTCGCATGCTCTCGGGCTGATAAAGGTTGGAGAGGGAGTGAGTGCGATATGTATGTGCATTGTCAGACCTGGGGGTGAGAGATCTAACGACTTTTGCGCAGTGATGCTGCACGAAGGGAAATCAGGGTGAAGATTTACGGGGTTTTCTTTAATAGCACCAAGGTTTGGTGGGTTAGTGTCGGGGAAATATGAAGCAGGGAGTGAATTTAAACAATGCGGGGGATGAAAATATAGTTTATAATTTAATCGGGGTTTGGATATTATATATGAAGGAGTTATTTAATACGGGAAAAAGGTATATCAGGGAGCTAATACATGAGGTTAGTATGTTAATATGAATTGAATGCGTGGAATGTAAAATATAGTAAGCATAATGTAAAATGGCTTGAATTTCTTCACTGTGGTGACCAATATCAACATTTAACACTTATACTTAGGATAAAAGCATTTTTTTGTGGGTTTCTGAGTATTTTGAATGAGAGGGGAATTAGTTAAGGGGGTTTTACCTTTCCTAGGTAAAATGTGTTTTAAACTTAGGAAAATGGGATTTTGTAGGGTAAAATGAGTGATGTAAAGGGAAAAGTTCGTTTTCATGAATGAGAAGGGTTTCAATAAGGTGGAATCCAATACTTGATGTCCATGAGTCATTAACCTGAGGGTCTTGTCCCACTAAAAGTCAGAGAAATGCTCTGAGTCTTTATGACTGAAGGATTTTAATACTGGAGCACATTGTGGAGAGGGAAATTAGTAATATGCCATATGATGTTTATCCATGATTATAAAAATTTCTTGTACCTACCCATCTACTATTTTAACATTTTATTCCTTATTTACATGGGTGCATTTGAGCTTGCAAACCCTTATTCATTTTTCTTTGAAACATGAAACTAACTAATTCAAACCTTATTTTATCCAAGAGCTCAGGTTAAACTATTGAGCTCCCTATCATTCTCTATTTTAACTATTGATCTGCCAAGGTTAAACTGTTTAGCTAGATCTTTATTCTCTATCTATCAACATTAAATTTAAAGCATGAAAAGTCAAGATTAAGCTATTTGACTTATCATGGATTATGGTATTTTAAACAAGCTACACATAATCATTATTTGCAGAAAAAGTAAAATAGTAGTGGAATTTGGATTTGAACACTTTCATGATCTATTTTTATCTTTTCTCGTGGGGTACATATTTTTCAATTTTTTTATCTTTGTTTCTTTTTTGTCCTTTGATTGTTCTTTTAGGACATACCCTCTTTACATTTTTTAATTTGGGAATACATTTGCAGAAAGCAAAGGTATGTACAATATTACAATACTAACCATAGTCAATTCAAAATTATGAATCCTATTATTATAGGACCCTAACAGTGGCTCCACATGGGGATGGCATCTCCTTGTGAGATGTCAAGAACATCGTCGACTAGTAGCCTGATCCATTGGGCCAATCCCAAACATGTATATGCTTTGTTGTATAATCTCTGTGACTAAAACTCTTGAACTAAAATACACCCTTTTCTGCAAACTGAAATCCGATCTAAAACTGAAAGAAGGTACTGCAATTCTCAAACCAAACTAATAAATCATCAAGATCTTTAGGACCTTCTTTCCGGGCTCCAACTTCTAATGAATTATTTCATAACTTGCTAAAAACTGAAAAGTTAAATAAATTGAATTCCTACGTACTTACTCTAATCAGTTGTTCAACTGCTAGTTAGGTAAAATGAAACAACCAATGCAACCATTCAAGCATTATGTAATTTGATGTATTTTTCTACATTTTCTTATTTGTGATCAAAACTAAGATTCTAAAACCAATTATAACCTTGTCAAAAAATGAGAAGATAAGGAAATACTTGATTTCATTTGTTGACTCTAGAAACTGTACAAAAGGATCTTCCGAGATATATACACTAATGTTTAACTGATCTAAGCAACTGTACAATTGTTTTGGATACCCTCCATGCCATGAAAGTGAAATGTCATTTTCATCTTTATCACCCTGCAGATTTTTAGATAAGCTTTGTGATGATATTTCCACTGATTGAAATGTCTGTCTGGTGAAACCTTTATCGTCTTCATTTTGAATCTCATAGTTAGTGAATGGAGAAAAATTCTGATTGCATTCATCATCTAACATATCAGTTATTGATTATAAAAGATGTGGAAGGATTGGTGCAACCTATTACATATAAGTTTTAATGGGACTTCATGGATTTTTGCATGTTATTCATCCTTTGGATATATTATACCATATTTCCTTTAAAAACTAAAATGATTCAAAACATAGTGGTATAGAACTTTCCCATGTCATCTGATCAGACGTCTCAACAGAATTTGATAACTGCACTTGTGAAACTGAAGAATCCTAATTAAGATTTTCATTGTCTTATTTGTTGTCAATATCAATACCTAAAGATTGTTGATTTTTTATTGCTTTGAAGATTCCTCTGATGAACTGAAATGAAGCAAAACAAAGAGGCAAAGAAGCTTCACTTATTTCCAAATTTTCTGCACTTTCTTCCTCACTTTCATAGCTGATATGAATAAGATGATCACTATTTTCAAGGTGCTGAAACTAAATTTATTTATTTCCAAAACTAGTTTCTGATTTCTTTGTAAAGTTAGTTTGGATTTGAAGAACATAATTATCGTCATACTGATCATATTTAGGCAAATCATTAAAATAAATAATGTCATCAAACATACACATCAGATTAGCAGATTTCTTCTTCACATATTGCTCTATAAATCTATCTTTTGATCTATGGTAGTTGGAATTAGTAGGAATTTGTTCATGGCTATCAACCTCTTCTTTTTGTGAAATAAATGTGTCATGGTGATTTTGAACAAAATATTTATCTTTCATGATGATGTTCTGTATCCTTTCCTCTATTTTTCTTAACAAAATGTCAAGTTTGACCTCTGGAATGTTGTTTTTCTCCGCTCCTACTTTCAATTTTTCACTTCTAGTTTGCAGATTAACTTCTACATCTACTGCAATGTTCTGCATCTATTCCAGTGTTGAAGGGCTTCTTTCTCTTAGCTGAAATTCTATCTCTGGATCAAATGCTTTTGGATAATGCAAGAGAGCTGAATGAGGAGGAGGTCTTATATTTGATGGCATTGAATAATAGATTTGATTAAATCTGTCAAAAGATTGTTGTATTGTTTCATTTGGCTATCTTTTTAACTGATTATATTATTCTATGATCACAAAAAGATTGACTTTGATTATCCATCTATCAAGGAAAAATTTGACAAATTGTTGGAAATTTGAGATGCTTGTAATATGTAGATTCTTGAACCGACTCTTTACTCTACTTTGCAAAGAGAGGGCAAAAAGTCCAATTCTAACATCATCTTCATCAATCTCAAATAAGTCCAGATAATTATGAAAACCTTGAATATGTTTTTGGGCAGTGATTTTACCATCTTCTCCATCAAACCTAGGGAGATACTTGTAATAATTGTTAGGGAAAACATGGAGTGTAGGAGATAAGATGAGTGGCTTATACCTATCAGGAACTTTCCAAGGTACAAGAATATGTATAGGGATTGTAAGATCATTCTTTATTATTTGAGATTTCTTGATTGGAAAATGATCATCATAAGATTCAGAAGAATGCAACTCAAATGTGTAAGGAGATTTTATATTTACAATTTTCAAAGGAAAATAACTAAGAACTAATCTAAGATCTTCCCTAAAATACAATATACATTGAAAAACCTTCTTGATGAGAGAAAACATGATGTCTTGGATAAAAATCCAAGTTAGAAACCTGATCTTCCCATATTGTTCTTTCAGGTTCATTCCTCCAGAGAGTGTTGATTGTGAAATTGATTTGTAGTCACCAGGTGGATGATTTTAACGTTGTGTGTCTGATCATTGTCCACCATCATAGATCAAATCTGAACTTGTAAAATATTTTTGAAGAAAATGTTAGTCTTCCCCAGTATGGTCTCCAATTATGTTATCACTCCAAAATTTCCTTTGAAAAATTAGCAAAAGAAGGAAATAATAGAGGTAACCACAGACCACTTTTGGAGATTAGGACCTAACCTTCCTGAGGCTCAAAGAGGGCTCTCTCTTTATAATTTAACTTTGTTTTAGTTAATAAATTTTAGGCTATTTATGGTTGCACTTGGGTTTTGTTTTGAATTTGGGTGGTGGGATCACTTACTTAGATGAACAAAGTTTTATTTTGCGATTGGGCAATGGAGTCATAGGTCAGACAAACAAGAATGGATCAACATTCTAAAAGACATTGTCTGCAGGGAAAGATAGGTGAGTTTTTGCAGATCTCAATGGCTAGATGGTGAAGTGGCTTCTAATCAGATCCCTGGAGCAATTAAGGGTTCCCTAGGCCGGATTATGGAAGGAATGAAAGAGGTCAACAGGGATGGGAGAGCAATTACGGATTCTTAGATCCACGTATCAAAGGAAAACATGTAAATGACTAACTGTGAAAAACAGAGTGTACTTAAACAAATTGTGAGTGATATTTCCAGTTAATACATTCAAATTTAGAAAACAATTAAGTTTGTGAAAACATAAGAAAGGCAACAAAATCACATAAATAAGATACTTCACTGCAAATAGCTCATCTCATGAATCATGCAGTTGAGTGCTTTTATTACTTTGCTCCAGTCTGTTGACTTGAAAATGGTACAATCACCCTTAGGTTCAAGATCAAAATCACTCTACAAATGTATAGAAATCCACACCAAAATACTTCAAATGAAGAAGTATTTATACAAATTCTAAACTGAAATATCTTGAAAAAATATCAAGATTGGTTTTCAAATATCTCAAACTATTTTACATTAATAGAACTTAAATGAAGGAAACTCAAAACTAGTGAATCTATTTGGCACTATATTTATGGATTGATGGTGACAAAGAAGAGAAATTTGAATTTGATAGTAACTCTTAATTGATGATGAGGCTTCCAAGTCACTAACTACCTCCTTCCTTTGTGCATTCTGCCCCAGAAATTCTGCAAAATTAGGGTCCATTTATACCTTTGTATATCTCCATCCAAGATAGATATGTAAAAAGTGAAAGCAGTTATTGTAGATAAGTTTTCTTTTGAGATAAACCTCTTTCAGTTTCCCAAAATGAAGCTCCATATGCTGACAATATTCTCTGCAAAAAGATGTCAAAAACAGGACTTTGCACAGTCCGAAAAATAGGCTGTGAAGATATGCATTTATCTCCCTTTTTGTAATACATGTGTAAATAGTGAGATATGTTTTTGTAGATTGGCCTTTTATGAACACAAAACTCCTCCCGTTTCTCAAAATGCATCTTGGATTGGCAACAATATTTTCTACAAAATTATGACTTACACAGGAAATTTCTTGAAAATGTACCATTCCTGCCCTGATTTCATCTTTTAACCTTAATTTTCTTTTAAATGTTTTTACCTTTACTTTAGATAAACTTCATTGTTTCTGGTGAAAGTGTCTTCATCTCTGTTTAACCCTTACTTCCTCCATGTTTACTTTTACTATTTACCTTGATTGCTCTATTTTTTTCATTTATCTTCACTTTGACATGAATCTATTTTATCTATATGCTTTGTAACTATCTTCCATGATGTTTTTCTTCCAGCTGGCCGCTTTTATTCACTTTGATTTTTCAATCTGAAACACTTTTACTGATACTCTTTCATCTAGCGGATATATATTTTTTCTTTTACTATGTTTTTTTTACTTTCACTGTAACCTTTTGACTTCTACTATACATTTTCAAATGAGAGGACCATTTTGTTTCTTTCTCAAAATACCTGGAAATTGGTGAATTGGTTTGCAAATTGATTTGAATGGTGATTGCAGAGGGTACGGTTGCTGTAGACATGAACTGGATGCTCAAATTGGTTCTCTAGAGCTTCTTCGAGTGGCAGACAAAAATGAATTTTGGTCACAAAAGCTCAAGGTGTCGCAAATGTATTGCTGAGGTCTTATAGAAAAAATAGCGAAAAAGGATGAAATGGGGCTTCTCGGCCTTTTAAAGTGCAACAGTTATATTTTGGCGGGGAAAGTATTTTATGAACAGTGGATAGTTTTCACGTTGGTCGGGGAGGCGGTTTTGGAGGCCATCACACCGCTTTTGGAAGGTGAGCGGTATTTCCCCGAGGGAACGTGATCTATACCGGAGGCTGACACGTCGAAAAATCAAGCTCGAGTAAAACCACAAAACTCGCATGCTCTCGGGCTGATAAAGGTCAGAGAGGGAGTGAGCATGATATGGATGCGCGTCGTTAGATCTGGGGGTGAGAGATCTAACGGCTATCATGCAGCGAAGCTGCACGGAGGGAAATCAGGGTGAAGATTTGTGGGGTTTTCTTTAAAAGAACTAAGGGTTGGTGGGTTAATAGGTTTATGTCAGGGAAATATGAAGAGGGGAGTTAATTTAAACAATGTGGGGGATGTAACTATAGTTTATAATTAAATCGAGGTTTGGATATTATATATGAAGGAGTTATTTAATACGGGAAAAAGGTATATCAGGGAGCTAATACATTAGGTTAGTATGTTAATATGAAATGCATGCGTGGAATGTAAAATATAGTAAGCATAATGTAAAATATGATGTTTGGCTTGAATTTCTTCACTGTTGTGGCCCAATATCGACATTTAACACTTATACTTAGGATAAAAGCATTTTTTTGTGGGTAAATGAGTGATGTAAAGGAGATTTTGTAGGGTAAAATGAGTGATGTAAAGGGAAAAGGGTGTTTTCATGAATGAGAAGGGTTTCAATAAGGTGGAATCCAACACTTGATGTCCATGAGTCATTAAGTTGAGGGTTCGGTCCCACCAAAAGTCATAGAAATGCTCTGAGTCTTTATGACTGAAGGATTTTAGTACTGGAGCACATTGTGGGGAGGGAAATTAGTAATATGCCAAATGATGTTTATCCATGATTGTAAAAATTGCTTGTACCTACACATATTCTATTTTAACATTTTATTCCTTATTTACATGGGTGCATTTGAGCTTGCAAACCCTTATTCATTTTTCTTTGAAACAGGAAACTAACTAATTCAAACTTTATTTCATCCAAGAGCTTAGGTTAAACTATTGAGCTCGCTATTGTTCTCTATTATAACTATTTATCTGTCAAGATTAAACTGTTTGGTTAGATCTTTATTCTCTATCTATCAACATTAAATTTAAAGCATGAAAATTCAAGATTAAGCTGCTTGACTTATCATGGATTATGGTATTTTAAACAAGCTACACATAATCATTATTTGTAGAACAAGTAAAATAGTAGTGGCATTTGAATTTGCACACTTTCATGATCTATTTTTATCTTTTTTTGTGGGGTTCATATTTTTCACTTTTTTGATCTTTGTTTCTTTTTTGTCCTTTGATTGTTATTTTAGGACATACCCTCTTTACATTTTTTAATTTGGGAATACATTTTCAGAAAGAAAAAGTATGTACAATAGTACAATACTAACCATAGTCAATTCAAAATTATGAATCCTATTATTATAGGACCCTAACAGTGGCTCCACATGGGGATGGCGTCTCCTTGTGAGATGTGAAGAACATTGTCGACTAGTAGCCTGATCCATTGGGCCAATCCCAAACATGTATAAGCTTTGTTTTATAATCTCTGTGACTCAAACTCTTGAACTGAAAATACACCCTTTTCTGCAAATTGAAATATGATCTGAAACTGAAAGAAGGCACTGCAATTCTCAAACCAAACTAATAAATCATCAAGATCTTTAGGACCTTCTTTCCGGGCTTCAACTTCTAATGAATTATTTCATAACTTGACGAAAACAGAAAAGTAAAATAAACTGAATTCCTGCCTACTTACTCTAATCAGCTGTTCAACTGCTGGTTAGGTAAAATGAAAGAGCCAGTGCAACCATTCAAGCATTATGTAATTTGACGTATTTTGCTACATTTGCTTGTTTCTGATCAAAATTGAGATTCTAAAACCAATTATAACCTTGTCAACAAATGAGAAGATAAGGAAATACTTGATTTCCTTTATCGACTCTATAAACTATACAAAAGGATCTTCCAAGATATATACACTAATGTTTAACTCATCTAAGCAATTGTACAATTGTTCTGGATAGCCTCCATGCCATGAAAGTGAAATGTCATTTTCATCTTTATCACCCTGTAGATTTCAGATAAGCTTTGTCATGATATTTGTTCCGATTGAAATCTCTGTTTGGTGAAACCTTTATCGTCTTGATTTTGAATATCATAGTTAGTTAATGGACAAAAATTATGATTGCATCCATCATCTAACATATCAGCTATTGGATCGTAAAATATGTGGAAGGATTGATGCAACCTATTACATATGGGTTTTAATGGGACTTCATGGATTTCTACATGTTGTTCATCCTTTTCTTTGGAGATATTATACCATGAAACGATTCAAAAGAAAATGGTATAGAACTTTCCTATGTCATCTGATCAGGCGTCTCAATAGAATTTGATAGCTGTACTTATGAAACTGAAGAATCCTGATAAATATTTTCATTGCCTTCTTTGTTGTCGATATCAATACATAAACACTGCTGATTTTTTATTGCTTCAAAGTTTCCTTGGATGAACTGAAATGAAGAAAAACAAAGAGGCAAAGAAGCTTCACTTATTTCTAAATTTTCTGCACTTTCTTCCCACTTTCATAGCTGATAAGAATAAGATGATCACTATTTTAAAGATGCTAAAACTTAATTTCTTTATTTCCCAAACTAGTTTTTGATTGCTCTGTAACGTTAGTTTGGATTTGAAGAACATAATTATCATCATACTGATCATATTTAGGCAAATCATTAAAAGAATTAATGTCATCAAACATACACATCAGATCAGCAAATTGCTTCTCCACATATTGCTCTATAAATCTATCTTCTAATCTATGGTAGTTGGAATTAGCATGAATTTGTTCATGGCTATCAACCTCTTCTTTTTATGAAATAAATGTGTCATGTTGATTTTGAACAAAAAAATTATCTTTCATGATGATCTTCTGTATCCTTTCCTCTATTTTTCTTACCAAAATATCGAGTTTTACCTCTACAATGTTGTTCTTCTTCGCTCCTGCTTTCAACTTTTCTCTTCTAATTTGCAGATTAACTTCTACATCTACTACAATGTTCTGCATCTGTTCCAGTGTTGAGGGGTTTCTTTCTCTTTGCTGAAATTCTATCTCAGGATCAAATGCTTTTGGATAATGCAAGAGATCTAAATCAGGAGGAGGTCTTATATTTGATGGCATTGAATAATAGATTTGATTAAATCTGTTAGAAAATTGTTATATTGTTTCATTTGGCTGTATTTTTTAACAGATTATATTCTTCTATGATCACAAAAAGATTGACTTTGATTATCCATATATCAAGGAAAAATTTGACAAACTATTGGAAATTTGAGATGCTTGCAATAGGTAGATTATTGAACCAACGTTTTACTCTACTTTGCAAAGAGAGAGCAAAAAGTCTGACCCTAACATCATCTTCATCAATCTCAAATAAGTCCAGATAATTTTCAAAACCTTGAATATGTTTTTGGGCAGTGATTTTACCATCTTCTCCATCAAACCTAGGGAGATACTTGTAATAATTGTTAGGGAAAACATGGAGTGTAGGAGGTAAGATGAGTGGCTTATACCTATCAGGAACATTCCAAGGTACAGGAATATGTACAGGGATTGTAAGATCATTCTTTATTAGTTGAGATTTCTTGATTGGAAAATGATCATCATAAGATTCAAAAGAATCCTGCTCAAATGTGTAAGGAGATTTTATATTTACAATTTTCAAAGGAAAATCATTAAAAACTAATCTAATATCTTCTCTAAAATACAATATACATTGAAAAACCTTCTTGATGAGAAAAAACATGATGTCTTGGATAACAATCCAAGTTAGAAACCTAATCTTCCCATATTGTCCTTTCAAGTTCATTTCTCTAGTTGAGTCTTGATTGTGAAATTGATTTGGAGTCGCCAGGTGGATGATTTTAACCTTTGTGTGTCTGATCACTGTCCACCATCATACATCAGATCTAAACTTGTAAAATATTTCTGAATAAAATGTTAGTCTTCCCCAATATGGTCGCTAATGATGTTATCACTCCAAAATTTCCTTTGAAAAATTAGCAAAATAAGGAAATAATAGAGGTAACCACAAACCACTTTTGGAGATCTGGACCTAGCCTTCCTAATGCTCAAAGAGGGCTCTCTCTTTATAATTTAACTTTGTTTTAGTTAATAAATTTTAGGCTAGTTATGGTTGCACATGGGTTTTTTGAATTTTGGTGGTGGGATCACTTACTTAGATGAAAATAGGTTTTCTTTTTCCATTGGGCTATGGAGTCATAGGTCAGACAAACAAGACTGGATCAAGGTTCTAAAATACAGTGTCTGCAGGGCAAGATAGGTGAGTTTTTGTGGATCTCAAGGGATCGATGCTGAAGTGGCTTCTAATCGGATCTAGGGAGTAATTAAGGGTTCCCTAGGCTGGATTATGGAAGAAATGAAAGAGGTCAACCAAGATGGAAGAGAAATTAAGGATTCTTAGATCCGAGTATCAGAGAAAAACATGTAAATGACTAACTGTGAAAAAAAAAGTGTACTTAAACAAATTGTAAGTGATATTTCCAGTTAATACATTCAAATTTAGAAAACAATTAAGTTTGTGAAAACATAAGAAAGGCAACAAAATCACATAAAAAAGATACTTCACTGCAAATATCTCATCTCATGAATCCTGCAGTTCAATTCTTTTATTACTTTGCTCCAGTCTGTTGACTTGAAAATGGTACAATCACCCTTAGGTTCAAGATCAAAATCACTCTACAAATGTATAGCAATCCACACCAAAATACTTCAAATGAAGAAGTATTTATATGAATTTTAGACTGCAATATCTTGAAAAAATATCAAGATTGGTTTTACAAATATCTCAAACTGTTTTACATTAATGGAACTTAAATAAAGGACACTCAAAAATAATGAATCTATTTGGAACTATATTTATGGATTGATGGTGACAAATAAGAGAAATTTGAATTTGATAGCAACTTTTAATTGATGATGAGGCTTCCAAGTGATTAACTATCTCCTTCCTTTATGCATTCTGCCCCAGAAATTCTGCAAAATTATGGTCCATTGATACCTTTCTATATCTCCATCCGAGATAGATATGTAAAGATGGAAAGAGGTTATTGTAGATAAGTATGTTTTTGAGATAAACCTCTTTCATTTTCCCAAAATGCTGCTCCATATGTTCAAAATATTCTTTGCAAAAGGATGTCAAAAACAGGACTTTGCACAGTCTGAAAAATAGGCTGTGCCGATATGCATTTATCTCCCTTTTTGTAATAATCGTTTAAAAAGAGAGATAGGTTTTTGTAGATTGGCCTTTTAGGAACACAAACCTCCTCCATTTTCTCAAAATGCGTCGTGGATTGACCACAATAGTTTCTGTAAAATTATGACTTACGCAATAAATTTCTTGAAAATGTACCATTCTGCTTTGATTTCATCTTTTAACGTTAATTTTCTTTTAACTGATTTTACCTTTACTTTGGATAAACTTCATTGTTTCTGGTGAAAGTTCCTTCATCTCTGTTTAACCCTTACTACCTCCATGTTTACTTTTACTGTTTACCTTGATTGCTCTGTTTTTTCATCTATCTTCACTTTGACATGAATTTATTTTATCTGTATGCTTTGTGACTATCTTCCATGCTGTTTGTCTTCCCGCTGGTTGCTTTTATTCACTTTGATTTTTCAATCTGAAACACTTCTACTAATACTCTTTCATTTGGATGATTTATCTTTTTCCTTTTATTGTGCTTTTTTGACTTTCACTGTAACCTTTTGACTTTTACTCTACATTTTCAAATAAGAGGGTCGTTCTGTTTTTTTCTCAAAATACCTGGAAATTGGTGAATTGGCTTGAAAATTGGTTTGAATGGTGATTGTAGAGGGTACCGTGGTTGTAGACGTGAATTGGATGCTCAAATTCGGTGTACAGAGCTTCTTCGGGTGATAAACGACAGTGAATTTTGGTCGCAGAGGCTCATGGTGTAGCAAACATATTGCCGAGGTCTTAGAGAAAAAATGAGCGAAAAAGGATGAAATGGGGCTTCTCAGCCTTTTAAAGGGAAACGATTATATTTTGGTGGTAAAAGTATTTTATGAACAGTGGACGATTTTCGTGTTGGGCGGGGAGGCAGTTTTGGAAGCCATTGCACCGCTTTTGGCAGGCGGGCGATATTTACCCAAGGGAACATGATCTATGTCGGAGGCCTACACGTAGCAAAATTGAGCTCGAGAAAAACTGTGAATCTGGCGTGCTCTCGTGCTGATAAAGGTCGGAGAGGGAGTGAGCGCGATATGGATGCGTGTTTTTAGGTCTGGGGGTGAGAGATCTAACGACTGTCGAGCGACGAAGCTGCACGGAGGGAAATCAGGGTGAAGATTTGTGGGGTTTTCTTTAACAACACCAAGGGTTGGTGGGTTAATAGGTTTATGTCGGGGAAATATGAAGCAGGGAGTTAATTTAAACAACGCAGGGGATGAATCTATAGTTTATAATTAAATCGAGGTTTCGATATTATATATGGAGGAGTTATTTAATATGGGAGAAAGGTATATCAGGGAGCTAATACATTAGGTTAGTATGTTAATATGAAATGAATGTGTGGAATGTAAAATATAGTAAGAATAATGTAAAATATGATGTTTGGCTTGAATTTCTTCACTGTGGTGGCCCAATATCAACATTTAACACTTATACTTAGGATAAAAGCATTTTTTGTGGGTTTTTGGGTATTTTAAATGAGAGGCGAATTAGTTAAGGGGGTTTTACCTTTCCTAGGTAAAATGTGTTTTAAACTTAGGAAAAGGGGATTTTGTAGGGTAAAATGAGTGATGTAAAGGGAAAAGGGTGTTTTCATGAATGAGAAGGGTTTCAATAAGGTGGAATCCAATACTTAATGTCCATGAGTCATTAAGTCGAGGGTCCGCTCACACCAAAAGTCATAGAAATGCTTTGAGTATTTATTACTAAAGGATTTTAGTATTCGAGCACATTGTGGGGAGGGAAATTAGTAATATGCCAAATGATGTTTATCCATGATTGTAAAAATTGCTTGTACCTACCCATCTTCTATTTTAACATTTTATTCCTTATTTACATGGGTGCATTTGAGCTTGCATACCCTTATTCATTTTTATTTGAAACAAGAAACTAATTAATTCAAACCTTATATTTCATCCAAGAGCTCAAGTTAAATTGTTCTGCTCCCTATCATTCTCTATTTTAACTATTGATTTGCCAAAATTAAACTGTTTGGCTAGATCTTTATTCTCTATCTATCAACATTAAATTTAAAGCATGAAAAGTCAAGATTAAGTTGTTTGACTTATCATGGATTATGGTATTTTAAACAAGATACACACAATCATTATTTGTAGAAAAAGTAAAATAGTAGTGGCATTTGAATTTGCACAATTTCATGATCTATTTTTATCTTTTTTTGTGGGTTTCATATTTTTCACTTTTTTTTATCTTTGTTTCAAAATTATGAATCCTATTATTATAGGACCCTAACAGTGGCTCTACATGGGGATGGCATCTCCTTGTGAGATGTCAAAAACATCGTCGACTAGTAGCCTGATCCATTGGGCCAATCCCAAACATGTATATGCTTTGTTGTATAATCTTTGTGACTGAAACTCTTGAACTGAAAATACACTCTTTTCTGTAAACTGAAATCTGATCTGAAACTAAAAGAAGGTACTATAATTCTCAAACCAAACTAATAGTCATCAAGATCTTTAGGACCTTCTTTCCAGGCTTCAAATCCCAATAAATTATTTCATAACTTGCTGAAAACTAAAAAGTAAAATAAACTGAATTCCTACCTACTTACTCTAATCAACTGTTCAACTGCTGTTTAGGTAAAATGAAACAACGAATGCAACTATTCAAGCATTATGTAATTTGATGTATTTTGCTGCATTTTTTTGTTTGTGATCGAAACTGAGATTCTAAAACCAATTATAACCTTGTCAACAAATGAGAAGATAAGGAAATACTTGATTTCCTTTGTTGACTCTAGAAACTGTACAAAAGGATCTTCCAAGATATATACACTAATGTTTAACTGATCTAAGCAACTGTACAATTATTCTGGATAGCCTCTATGCCATCAAAGTGAAATTTCATTTTCATTTTTATCACCCTGCAGATTTTCAGATAAGCTTTGTGATGATATTTCTACTGATTGAAATGTCTGTTTGGTGAAACCTTTATTGTCTTGATTGTGAATCTCATAGTTAGTTAATGGAGAAAAATTCTGATTGCATTCATCATCTAACATATCAGCTATTGGATCATAAAAGACATAGAAGGATTGATGCAACATATTACATATGGGTTTTAATGGGACTTCATGGATTTCTGCATGTTGTTCATCCTTTTCTTTGGAGATATTATACCATATTTCCTTTAGAAACTGAAATGATTCAAAACATAGTGGTATAGAACTTTCCTGTGTCATCTGATCAGATGTCCCATTAGAATTTGATAACTGCATTTGTGAAACTGAAGAATCTTGATTAATATTTTCATTGTCTTCTTTGTTGTCAATATCAATACTTAAAGGCTGTTTATTTTTTTTTGCTTTAAAGTTTCCTTTGATGAACTGAAATGAAGCAAAATAAAGGGGCAAAGAAGCTTCACTTATTTCCAAATTTTCTACACTTTCTTCCTTACTTTCATAGCTTATATGAATAATATGATCACTATTTTCAAGCTGCTGAAACTGAATTTCTTTATTTCCCAAACTAGTTTCTGATTGCTATGTAAAGTTAGTTTGGATTTGAAGAACATAATTATCATCATACTGATCATATTTAGGCAAATCATTGAAATAATTAATGTCACCAAACATACACATCAGATCAACAAATTGCTTCTCCACATATTGCTCTATAAATCTATCTTCTGATCTATGGTAGTTGGAATTAGCAGGAATTTGTTCATGGCTATCAACCTCTTCTTTTTATTAAATAAATGTGTCATGGTGATTTTGAACAAAACAATTATCTTTCATGATGATCTTCTATATCCTTTCCTCTATTTTTCTTACCAAAATGTCGAGTTTTACCTCTGCAATGTTGTTCTTCTCCACTCTTGCTTTCAACTTTTCTCTTCTAATTTGCAGATTAACTTCTACATCTACTGCAATGTTCTGCATTTGTTCCAGTGTTGAGGTGTTTCTTTCTCTTTGTTGAAATTCTATCTCTGGATCAAATGCTTTTGGATAATGCAAGAGAGCTAAATCAGGAGGAGGTCTTATATTTGATGGCATTGAATAATAGATTTGATTAAATCTGTTAGAAAATTGTTGCATTGTTTCATTTGGATGTCTTTTTAATTGATTATATTCTTTTATGATCACAAAAAGATTGACTTTCATTATCCATCTATTAAGGAAAGATTTGACAAACTGTTGGAAATTTGATATGCTTGCAATAGGTAGATTCTTGAACCAACTCTTTACTCTACTTTGCAAAGGGAGTGAGCAAAAAATATGATTCTAACATCATCTTCATCAATCTCAAATAAGTCCAGATAATTCTCAAAACCTTGAATATGTTTTTGGGCAGTGATTTTACCATCTTCTCCATCAAACCTGGGGAGATACTTGTAATAATTGTTAGGGAAAACATGGAGTGTAGGAGGTAAGATGAGTGGCTTATACCTATCAGGAACTTTCCAAGGTACGGGAATATGTATAGGGATTGTAAGATCATTCTTGATTATTTGAGATTTCTTGATTGGAAAATGATCATCATAAGATTCAGAAGAATGTTGCTCAAATGTGTAAGGAGATTTTATATTTACAATTTTCAAAGGAAAATAATTAAAAACTAATATAAGATCTTCTCTAAAATACAATATACATTGAAAAACCTTCTTGATGAGAAAAAACATGATTTCTTGGATAACAATCGAAGTTAGAAACCTGATCTTCCCATATTATTCTTTCAGGTTCATTCCTCCAGTGGAGTCTTGATTGTGAAATTGATTTGGAGTCACCAGGTGGATGATTTTAACCTTTGTGTGTCTGATCACTATCCACCATCATACATCAGATCTGAACCTGTAAAATATTTCTGAAGAAAATGTTAGTCTTCCCCAGTATGGTCGCCAATGATGTTATCACTCCAAAATTTCCTTTGAAAAATTAGCAAAAGAAGGAAATAATAGAGTTAACCACAAACCACTTTTGGAGATCAGGACCTAGCCTTCTTGATGCTCAGAGAGGGCTCTCTCTTTATAATTTAACTTTGTTTTCGTTAATAAATTTTAGGCTAGTTATGGTTGCACTTGGGTTTTGTTTTGAATTTGGGTGGTGGGATCACTTACTTAGATGAACAGAGGTTTGCTTTTGCCATTGGGCTATGGAGTCATAGGTCAGATAAACAAGACTGGATCAAGGTTCTAAAACATAGTGACTGCAGGGCAAGATAGGTGAGTTTTTGTAGATCTCAAGGTTTGGATGGTGAAGTGGCTTCTAATCGGATCGAGGGAGAAATTAAGAGTTCCCTAGGTCGGATTATGGAAGAAATGAAAGAGGTCAACTGAGATGGGAGATCAGTTAAGGATTCTCAGATCCGGGTATCATAGGAAAACATGTAAATGACTAACTGTGAAAAATAGAGTGTACTTAAACAAATTGTGAGTGATATTTCCAGTTAATACATTCAAATTTAGAAAACAATTAAGTTTGTGAAAACATAAAAAAAGGCAACAAAATCACATAAAGAAAATACTTCACTGCAAATAACTCATCTCATGAATCCTGCAGTTCAATGCTTTTATTACTTTGCTCCAGTATGTTGACTTGAAAATGATACAATATTTTGTTCAAGATCAAAATCACTCTACAAATGTATAGCAATCCACACCAGAATACTTGAAATGAAGAAGTATTTATACAAATTCTAGATTGAAATGTCTTGAAAAAATATCAAGATTGGTTTTCAAATATCTCAAACTATTTTACATTAATAGAACTTAAATGAAGGACACTCAAAACTAATGAATCTATTTGGCACTATATTTATGGATTGATGGTGAAAAATAAGAGAAATTTGAATTTGATAGTAACTCTTAATTGATGATGAGGCTTCTAAGTCACTAACTACCTCCTTCCTTTGTGCATTCTGCCCCAGAAATTCTGCAAAATTAGGGTCCATTTATACCTTTGTATATCTCCATCCGAGATAGATATGTAAAAAGTGAAAGCGGTTATTGTAGATAAGTTTTCTTTTGAGATAAACCTCTTTCAGTTTCCCAAAATTCAGCTCCATATGTTGACAATATTCTCTGCAAAAAGATGTCCAAAACAGGACTTTGCACAGTCCGAAAAATAGGTTGTGAATATATGCATTTATCTCCCTTTTTGTAATACATGTGTAAACAGTGAGATATGTTTTTGTGGATTGGCCTTTTAGGAACACAAAACCCCTCCAGTTTCTCAAAATGCATCCTGGATTGGCCACAATAGTTTCTGCAAAATTATTACTTACGCAAGAAATTTCTGGAAAATGTACCATTCCTGATCTGATTTCATCTTTTAACCTTAATTTTCTTTTAACTGTTTTTACCTTTACATTGGATAAACTTCATTTTTTCGAGTGAAAGTGTCTTCATCTTTTTTTGACCCTTATTGCCTCCATGTTTACTTTTACTGTTTACCTTGATTGCTCTGTTTTTTAATCTATCTTCACTTTGACATGAATTTATTTTATCTGCATGTTTTGTAACTGTCTTCCATGTTGTTTGTCTTCCCACTGGCTGCTTTTATTCACTTTGATTTTTCAATCTGATACACTTTTACTGATACTCTTTCATCTGGCTAATTTATCTTTTTCCTTTTACTGTGCTTTTTTGATTTTTACTGTAACATTTTCAAATGAGAGGGTTGTTCTGTTTTTTTCTCAAAATACCTGGAAATTTGTGAATTGGCTTGCAAATTGGTTTGAATGGTGATTGCAGAGGGTACGATGGCTGTAGACGTGAACTAGATGCCCAAATTGGTTGTCCAGAGCTTCTTCGGGTGGTAGATGGCAGTGAATTTTGGTCGCAGAGGCTTAGGGTGTAGCAAACGTATTACCAAGGTCTTAAAGAAAAACGAGCAAAAAAGGATGAAATGGGGCTTCTCGGCCTTTTAAAGGGCAATGGTTATATTTTGGCGGGGAAAGTATTTTATGAACAGTGGACGGTTTTCACATTGGGCGGGGAGGCAGTTTTGGAGGCCATCACACAGCTTTTGGTAGGCCGGTGGTATTTCCCCGAGGGAACGCGATCTATGCCGGAGGCTGACACGTAGCAAAATCGGGCCCGAGAAAAATTGCGAATCTCGCGTGCTCTCAGGGTGATAAAGGTCAGAGAGGGAGTGAGTGTGATATGCATACGATTCGTCAAATCTGGGGGTGAGATATCTAAGGGCTATTGCGCGACGAAGCTGCAAGGAGGGAAATCAGGGTGAAGATTTGCAGGGTTTTCTTTAACAACACCAAGGGTTGGTGAGTTAATAGGTTTATGTCGGGGAAATATGAAGCGAGGAATTAATTTAAACAATGTGGGGGATGAAACTATAGTTTATAATTAAATCGAGGTTTGGATATTTTTTTTTTTTCTAAATAAGACTAATTCTATTAACAAAGTAAGGAGGTACAATTACAACATGACCGAAGTCAAAACTCTGCACTGATGAGAGGCAGAACTGTCAAAAAAAGAAGATGAGAATATTGTCTGTTGGTAGTAATGTGCCAGTTTTCAGGACCCACACAGGGGACCAGACTGTGATTCACATGATAATACAAAATTAACAAAAAAGCCAGAAGACACCAGAAAACCACTAAACTGTTTGCCTTACAAACTTGCCCAGAGGTAAAAGTCGCACTGCAAAAAGAAGAGGCTTGGGTGAATGAACTAGTCATCAGGAGGCTCTTCCTCGATACGGCACCATTCAGAACAGAGGGACCAGGGTCAGCCATCACCACATCCTGAGCGTTGCGAACCTGTACATTCAAATCCTGCCAAGGCGCATTTTTGACATTCAGCTGGAGGGATGAAGATGGAGTAGAGATTGCCTCCGAGCCCCCCGGATGGGTACCAGAGTCTTCTGTCTGGTTGTCTTCATGGAAAACCACCGAGAAATGAGCAGTTATCCTGGGCCGATTCAGCGTACTATTAAAGGTAAAGATAGCAGAGCCAGTTGTGGAAGGAGGCCCAAGGCGGTATCTGGTGGAATGGAGCCTCCCTCTCCCACTACGGGTGCTGGGGTAGTGGCCTACAAGCAACTCACTAGAAAGGGAAGGCAAGTCAGATGACGAACTGGTAGGCGCGCGCCTCGTTTGGCCTCTACGACATCCCATCCTTTGGCGTAAACGAGGCATCTGGGATAGAGCAGCAGCGGGAATCCAGGAATGCGGAGCAACAGCAAGAACTGGGGAGTGGTAGCAACTTTGCCTGCAAAACGGACAAACTTTACAACAGAGACCCAAATTCCAGGAAGGGAGCCAGCGGTAAAGCTGAAGCCTCTTCGCTAGAAGAGCAAAGCTTAGCTCTGAAAAATCCCTTCCTACGACAGAGCCAACATCCCACCACCCAAAACCAGAAACGAGGCCATAGATAAGGAGATGAATCACTGAGACAAAGTCATGAAAACAACAGCTCGAAATTCTGGAAAGGAACGAGAGGAGGAACAGAGTCCGCTCCGCCAAGAGGGCCGAGCCAAGCGACAGAGGAACCTTCCCCCGCAAGTTCCGGGAGACCTTAGGAATGACCAGGTTCCCCTTAGGCGACCGGAAATCAGAAATGAGACCAGAGGCAGGAGGGTAAATCAAATGAAACAGCAATGTCGAAATCACCGCATCCTCGAGACATCTCCTAGCCTTATCCTCCTTTGACACGCTTTAGGAGGCTCCTTCCATAACTTTCGCATTGATGAACCTCACCTTCTGATGCAGGCCGGAGTGTGCGGAGGGAGGAACCATAGCGTTGGACATGATGTGAGAACCGAATCCTCTAGAATGAGAGTCGATAAACCAAGCTCTGCACGCATGCCATGCGCCAACTGCCTTACCATTCTTTAACACTCTGTACTGGGTGGGCAGGTGGCGATCTGCCTCGCCCCACCCTTGTCCCGTCGAATTTAAATCGAGGTTTGGATATTATATATGAAGGATTTATTTAATATGGGAAAAAGTTATATCAAGGAGCTAATACATTCAGTTAGTATGTTAATATGAAATGAATGCATGGAATGTAAAATATAGTAAGAATAATGTAAAATATGATGTTTGGCTTGAATTTCTTCACTGTGGTGGCCCAATATCAACATTTAACACTTATACTTGGGATAAAAGCATTTTTTGTGGGTCTTTGAGTATTTTTAATGAGAGGGGAATTATATAAGGGGGTTTTACCTTTCCTAGGTAAAATGTGTTTTAAACTTAGGAAAAGGGGATTTTGTAGGGTAAAATGAGTGATGTAAAGGGAAAAGGGTGTTTTCATGAACGAGAAGGGTTTCAATAAGGTGGAATCCAATACTTGATGTCCATGAGTCATTAAGCCGAGGGTCCAGTCCCACCAAAAGTCAGAGAAATGCTCTGAGTCTTTATGACTGAAGGATTTTAGTACTGGAGCACCTTGTGGGGAGGGAAATTAGTAATATGTCAAATGATGTTTGTCCATGATTGTAAAATTGCTTGTACCTACCCCTTTGCTATTTTAACATTTTATTCCTTATTTACATGGGTACATTTGAGCTTGCAAACCCTTATCATTTTTATTTGAAATGGGAGACTAACTAATTCAAATATTATTTCATCCAAGAGCTCAGGTTAAACTGTTGAGCTCCCTATCATTCTCTATTTTAACTATTAATCTGCCAAGATTAAACTGTTTGGCTAGATCTTTATTCTCTATCTATCAACATTAAATTTAAAGCATGAAAAACCAAGATTAAGTTGTTTGACTTGTCATGGATTATGGTATCTTAAACAAGCTACACATAATCATTATTTGCAAAAAACGTAAAATAGTAGTGGCATTTGAATTTGCACACTTTCATGTTCTATTTTTATATTTTTTGTGGGTTTTATATTTTTCACTTTTTTGATCTTTGTTTCATTTTTGTCCTTCAATTGTTCTTTTAGGACATACCCTCTTTACATTTTTTAATTTGGGAATACATTTGTAGAAATCAAAGGTATGTACAATATTACAATACTGACCATAGTCAATGCAAAATTATGAATCCTATTATTATAGGACCCTAACACTACCCATATTTGCTCAAATCCTTAGTTGAATAGCCTGCTGATGGGAAAAATTATGCAATTCCTGCTGGCAGGGTTGGCTTGCAAGATTGAGCAATCCTGGAGACTAGCAAGTTGTCAGAGAGGATTGTGCAATTACTGGAGGGAAAGCCTAGTTGCCCTCCAGGAATGCGTAATTTTCAAGGGGAAGTTGCTCAGCCTGCAGCTGGACCAAGTCTGGGTAAGTAGCCTATCAGAGGAATGGATCAACTCTGATCGACAAGCTTCCTTTGTGCAAGGAAAACTCTAAAGCTTGAGTACTTGGCGAAGCAAGACAAAGTGTTGTGTGAGGTTGGTAGGGAGGCTCCAAAATAGGCTAAGGCAAAATTTTGGAGGGTCATTGTAGCCGCTACAACAGAGTCCCAACAGTGGGTCGTATGGTAATGCCTTGACCGTGATTTCACACAGAGGCAAGTAAGATGACTCTATTGGTAGCAAGGGTGTGACAACTGTAGTGAGTCAAGGAAGGTGCATGAGAGGTTCTAACACACGGGGGTTGAGATGAGTGCACTGCTTGGAAACCTATAATAGTACTCGGCTTGGAAGGGAACACATGAGCAAAGATGCATCACCAGCTAGAAATCGAGTTAGAAAGCAATCCAAAGTGATGGTTAAACCAACAACACAGTTCAGAAAGATTCATACATACTCATACAAAATAGTCCATACATGCATGCGTAAGCAAACAAATATATATGCCATTTAGAGTAAACAAGATAGTTTGAATACAATACAACATATGCATGAAACGTGTTGGCTCTGTTATATTAAGAAGTGTAAGTTCCAATCATAAAATACATCCATGTCCAACCACTAGTTCTGATAGTATAACGTTACAGCCACAACTGCCTGCTCCTCCAAAGAGATGTACTAGCTTTGCGGAGTGGAGAAGCTAAGGCTTGTTACAATATTATCCAAGCTCTCTCCAAGATAGTCTTATCGGAGGCTTGGCTGACCAAAAGCCTTTACAATGAGTTATGAGGTTCTATTTATAGCAAAGGGTGGGGTGACCCTTGACATTCCCCTTTGTGATAGTTCATCTACCCTCTTGACTCTTCATCTACTCTATGACTGTTACATCCAACTCTAGACACTTGACTTACACTTGACATGATGTTACATTACAATGCACATGTGCTCATGTGAGAAGAAATGGCTTGAGCAAGCCATGAAAGACATCAGTGACACTTGGTTCGTTGTGGTGAGACCAACTCTTTGACATGCTTGTGATGGTGAAGGTGGTGAGTTGATGCCAAGCTTGGTCGTCCATGATGGTGTGCATGCACTCCATGGTGACATCTTGCTGAAGCGAACTTTTGCCTTCATTGCATCCGGGTGCATTGGTATGGATCCTCTATCCAACTTGTCTGCTAACATGTGCATGATCTTCTTGGTTCACTGTAGCGGTGACACACTGATTCATAGTGTCCATGTTGATATGCTAGTGTGTGCTGGTGGTCATGCGCATCAACTATCAAATACATGTGTTGGAGAGGTAAATCCCCTCTACGGATAGAGGCGATCCCTACTAGCCCAGTGGGGGTCTAGCAACAATCACACAATGCTGCCACGCATGTTCCTAGTTACAATTAAACAAGAAGTAAAAAGTACCTACTTGGATTCCTGCGCTGTCGTTTGTCGAAGAGATGTTGCCTTCGTTCCTTCGCTTCGGCTGGTCACAATCCTCCGCGATCCCCGCGAACAAACACCTGCACACACGAAGAGAGAGAAAACGCAAGCGTGAAATCTAGTAAAGTAACCATATGTCAGTCAGAAAAGACATAATTCACATTTACCCATTGCGTAGACAAACGAGAATGGAACAATAATAGCAGTCATCTATTATTAATCAGAATAGAGAAGAGTACAACCAAATGTTCTGACGTCGATAACCTTCTCAGGAGGGATCAGTCAGCATGTATCTCAAGCGTTCACCTTTGAGGATGGTTCTCCCAAGACAAATAACTCTCTCTCTCACACACAAATGTCACAAACAACCTTCCCCAAGTAATCAATCACTTCCACACCTAGCACACCAAACCTATAGCAGCAATCTGAGCACTACAAGCTCTGTACAATCCAAGCTATTCAAAGCTAAGTCTAACTAGTTCCAACTAGCTGCTCATGGTAATGGTGAGAGTTTATATAGGAGAAGGAGTCTCCTAAAAAGGTGGAAGGATGAGCTTATCTTCAAGGGGAGTTGTTGGAAAGAGTCGAACAAACATGCCATAGAAGGGAGTCGACATTCACAAAGCTAACAACCAAGCGTGGAGTGATCTGGAAGGCTGGCTGTTTGAACAAATTCGCCTAAACTGGATCAGCGCGGATTATAGGGAAACTGCCGCGCTGTCAGCGCATATCAATAACTGAAGAGGTCATGTCAGCGCGGAAGAACAAGGGAAAGGCGCGCTGTGGGCCATCGCGGAAAAGTGATGTTCTTCCGCGATGGCAGCGCACAGAATACACTGGGAAGCGCCTGTCATCGCGGCTATTTTGGGAACAGTCGCGCTGATGAATGAAACTTTGGAAAAATCGGTTTTTGAGCCAGTTCAGTGATCAAACACTTTGTGATTGTGAGTTCTGGGCACAGCAGGGTGACTGACAGGAAGGCAGTGATAAATTACTGTGTAACAGATGCCCCCTAAAGCATGAAGACCGAGAGAGTGGGAGGGGTGAAATGCTTTACGACACACGCCGAACTGGAACACCACTGAGAAGTACCGAAAATCTCTGACAATCAAGTACATGCAGTCTAGGCATGGGCGCAGCCATCCAAAAGACATGCGAAAATGGTCTATGGTATGGACACAGCCACCCAGTCAAAGAGACCAAAAACTGATAAGGTATGGTCGCAGCCATCCATAAAGACTCAGGTATGGGCGCAGCCATCCATCAATGAGTCATGTAATGATTATCCACAAAATCGCAGCCTAGACCATAATGAGCAAGGATCCAGGGTCTTGTGCTCCATCTCGACCCGAACAGAGTACAAGTCCAAGCATGTGAATACATGGGTTGAAGTCGAACATGCATGAACATCGTCTGATTACCAGTCAATGATGAAAACTGTTAACAGACGCGAGAGGTACCACCAATAATGACAATGGCCCTCAAGGTACTATAGGTACAATCCGTGACGTGTGAATCAATGAATTGGTGTCGAACACTCACGAAATCATTCGATCGAAGGCCAATGATGTAAACCTTGCGTCGAACGCGAAGAACCTGCCATTGAGGCATGCAGGCTCCAAGGCACCTGAAAGGAGTCTCTGAGTCACTTTCTCGGATAATGAGTTGGAGTCGACGAGAAAGGACCTTGATCGAAGGTGGGCCATGATGATTCCCACATCATCGACACGAGACAGAGGTATAATAGTTTTGTGATGAGATAGCGAACAAGGTTGCATAGTGGCAGAGGACAACTTCTCTTGAACACATAACGGCACTGTGACGGGTTTGGCAGTACTTGACATCAAACGAGCAGCGGGTAAAAATAATGACGGCCATGAGCAGATGAGAGGTCAAAATAGGATATCCCAAACCCATGGAGGCTAGTGAAAACGAGATGAGATGACCCCACCCAGACACGAAACAACGGAGTGCCATGTTCAAGAGCGACGTACTGCCGAGACGACTGTGATCATAGTTCCATTCTCCCCACCTTTGCAGGCAGGTACCCCGATTATTTTTGGATGGCAAGCTTGACGGGGATAACATATGCTTGATGTGTGTCATGTTGACAATATCCGATGTCATTGAGTGTTTAACGAGCCTGACAAAGGAGAAACTCAGCTTCTTTTCCTGTTTCGAGAGTCTGAAAAGAATGCGGAAAAGGAGACTCCAGGGGGGGTCCTTTTTCGTACAGTTGTGTCTCTCGAGCCCGAAAAAGTATAAAACTATGCTCGAAAGAACCGCTCGGCCATTACGACCGAGGAGTACTTTTCGTAAGTAGTGCCTTCGACCCGAAAAAGTAAAAAAGTGGTCGAAAACACGTCGTTTTAGAGCCGATATCGAGCGCGAAACGACAAATGCCCGGCAATCTCTTTGGTTCAACGGTCGGAAAAGAGCTTAAAACGACCGCCTTTCATTCCTTTTAACGAGCTGAAAGGAAGCTCGGCTATCTTCTCTTGTTTTAACGTCGGAAAAGAGCTTAGAGACGACGCTCTGGGGATCACATGAATGGCGGACCGGCATAACCAAGCTGTTGTACTTGTACCTGCACAAGGGCACTACCCGCATAAATCCATTCGACCTGTGTAAAAACATATTAAAATAAGCCATTAACAAAGTCAGGGGTAGAATTATGGTTAAAAATGGTAAAAACCCAAAAAATATGACAATTTAAGAGTTTTTACTATAAATAGGGGGAGTAATAAGTCATTTTTACCATTTTACTATTCTGGAACGTGAAGGACGTGGAGGAGCCAAAAAGTTGACGGAGCGATTTCCAGCCCGTACGGAGACCATTTTCAGATCCGCTTCTTCCAGGTAGGTTCTCGTTCCCTTGCCCTGCATTCTGGTTCATTTCAGTAGGTTTTTAACGGTTGAATTGGCCCAATTGGGCATTTTTTATTTGCATGGGTGCGCCCTCAGTCAGCGCAGATATCGCCCACGGGGTCGCACTGACCGAAAAAGAACAAACGTGGCCAACTTCGGGTCAGCGCGGAAAAGCCGTGTTCTTCCGCGCTGACCTCGAATTTTTTACAAAGAGTTGCCATTGTCAGCGCGGCTGTTTCTAAAACAGCCGCGCTGGCGCGGAAAAATTTTTGTTCTTGAGAATTGAACGTGAATTTTTTCATGGAAGCACTTCTAATTTGTTTTTATGGTTTGTGCAGGACATCATGGCCTTTCAATGGCAAGAGAGAGTTCACGATGTAGAAGATGTAGCTGCTTGGGGATATGTGAATTGTTGCAACGCCATGCGGGCTTGCGGATTCATGAAATTCTTCCTTACGCCGCGTTTGAGGGCCCAGCATGATCTTCTGGAGCTGCTGATCAGGGCATGGAACCCGGTGGACCCAAAATTCACCATCCGTGGTCATGACATTGAGTTTGACCACATGGACATCTTTTTCTTGACTGGATTGTCGCGCCGAGGTGCGAGGCCCATCTTGGAGGGGCAGCGACCTAGCGGCGGTACTCTGGATGACTTGATGGAACAGGCTTGCCCAGGGGCGGTGAAAACACGGAGTGGGAAGTGTTCGATCCCCTCGGTGAGAGACATAGTGCTGCGCACCATCCTGTTCATGGTGACCCGGGCAGCAGGCAGCATGGCAAACCATGAGGCTTCGAAGACCCACCTCCTATTAGCTCTCGAATGCCTCGAGCCTACAGTGTTCGATTGGTGCACGGCAGTGTGCAACAACATGAAGAGGCAATTGAGTAACTACCGTCGTGGAGAGACGAAGCAGTTCGGCTATGGGTCGATCCTGGTCCCGCTCATTCTGGAGCGAGTGCCAGCCATGCGGCTGTAGTCGATGGGTGTGGATGCCCCCAGGGATCCTCGGGAGACGAGGGCTTCACGATGGGCTCGGATCATGCCACGTGGGGGTGGCGGCCGTCCACATAGCTGGGGAGCATTCTTCAGAGACTGGCTGGACCAGCAGGAGATATTCGTGCAGGATTGGCCATATGCGGGGATGGATTTCCCCAATGATCCTGACTTGGTGCTGCCTCCGGGTGAGCAGTGGGACGATGCAGGTACGACACTTTTGTCTTTTTGAATTTTGTATTGTTTTTTAATTTTTTATGTACATGTCCTAATAAATGTCTTGTCATGCAGATGTGGGGCCCACTAGACCGATTGGGCTGGCTGTCATGGCACGGAGAGAGGGCCCGGGAGCCGGAGCTTTGGCCTTAGCCCCTCCAGGGGCCAACACATCGGAGACCGTGGCTCGCAACCTTGAGGGGTTGCTGGAGGGGGTGCCGGACTACCAGGGGGGTCGAAGAGGTCCCTGTAGAGCATCAGATTCACACAGTGGGGGTGGAACCCAGAGTACACCGCCTTCTGCGGCGGGTAGCACGAGCAGCTGTGTACTACAGAGAGCACCATCCAGCTGACTAGTCGCCTAGGTTTTATTTCCACTGCTGTTTTGAGACATATGACTCAGATGTATTGAGATTTTGGGACATGCACTTCTATTTTTGAGCGCCTTAGTGCGCCACCCGATATATATATATATATATATACATACCGATTTTTGGATGAGTCGTTGTTACATGTGATGATGTGTTCTTTATGTTATGCGTTTATTCAGTACAATTTGTGATCTCATGTATGAATTTGCACGACACTCGACTCATGGATTTTATATTTTTAATGCAAGCTTAAAAGCACACACATGCAAACTATGCTTGAAATGATTTATTTACATATGCTTATGGTTTTACTATGCTATCTATGCTTTCTTGCATGATGTTTATCTGTTACGCAAATGTCTATCTAATACATGATTTGCCAATGCATCAGTCAACGTATTTAATCGTCTCGGAATGTGCTGATAAGTAATGTAATCAAAATTCCGTTCTAACAATCTTACACGTAGGTACAACCTTAATATGCGCTGGTCTCTGACGGAATATCGTCCGTT
The DNA here is from genome assembly GCA_031772625.1 of Pinus tabuliformis. Classification (NCBI taxonomy): domain Eukaryota; kingdom Viridiplantae; phylum Streptophyta; class Pinopsida; order Pinales; family Pinaceae; genus Pinus; species Pinus tabuliformis. Next base: position 1,303,385,572 of record CM062809.1, on the reverse strand, counting down.
GAGTTGATGGACAACCAGCTGGGAGTCCAGGTTCACCACTAGCTCTCGGATGCCGAGCTCAACTGCTTCGGCCAGTAATTCGATTACAGCGCTGTACTCAGCAACGTTGTTAGTGGTATGACCTAGGCAGACACCCTGAAGGTCTAACAACTCTCCGTGAGGATCGTAGATCACCCACGCTGCCGAAGACAAATTACAAGTACTACGGCAGGCACCATCAGCGAAACCAACATAAGGGGTACGAGACATCTGCGCAGGAAAGACAAAGCACAATAAGGGGCAAAACACGCCTTCACACCAAAGCAAAAGAAACTTACGCACTAAAAACTCAAAAACACACGTATGTACAAAGTGAATGTGAGCAGCTATGCATAGTATTTCTTCAGATACAGCCCATTACGGGGCTTGTCAAGAGGATTTCCCTCATAGTCAATCAGCTCATATGCGCCCTTTTGTAAAACACGCTTCACGATGTAGGGACCTAACCACATGGATTCAAGTTTTCCTGCCCCCAGCTTATCCTTAGCTTGATCGTAGAGCAGTACTAAGTCTCCCTCAACAAAGGAACGAGGATGAATATTCTGATCAAAGTGAGCTTTGACTCTCTTTTTCTGTGCTTCGATAGCCAGAGAAGCCAAACGACGGGTCTCGTCTAACCGTTCTAGGTAAAGAAGCCGTTCCTCCACCGGAGTGGTGTTGGGAAGCAACTCGACAGCTAATTTTAATGAAGGAATCTCACATTCGATAGGAAGGGTAGCCTCCAGTCCATAGACCAGTTGAAACGGGGTGAAACCAGTGGCATCCTTCACAGAAGTCCGGTAGGCCCACAAGGCCGGGAAAAGCATCAGATGCCAGTTTGACTTGTGTGTGTTGACGGTGCGTTGAAGCATGGTGATCAAAACTTTGTTCACGGCTTCGACTTGACCGTTAGATTGAGGATAGTACGGTGACGAACTATCTTGACGCAAGCCTAGCTGGGTCATTAACTCTGCCATCATATGATTTCGGAAATGCTTTCCGTGATCTGTAACAATAGCCCGAGGGACTCCGAAGCGAGTGATGATGTGATTGAATAAAAACTGCGCCGCTGTGTGACCGTCCTCGTTTAATGTAGGCATCGCTTCAGCCCACTTGGTGAAATAATCCACGGCAACGATAATGTACCCATGCCCCCCGGCCGAACGAGGGTTACAGGACGTAAAATCAATGCCCCATTTGGCAAATGGACCTACGGTTATGACAGGGTGCAGTGGCGCGACAGGTGCACGCATCTTCCGGTGGTAAACCTGGCACTCATGGCATGCGCGTACAGCAAGGATGCAATCCTTGAATATAGAAGGCCAGAAATAACCAGCGCGGAGGATCTTTTGAGCGGTAGCGTATCCGGACATATGACCGCCACAAGCGCCGGAGTGGCAGTCATTTAAGACTCTCTCAGCTTACTCGAGGGTTAAGCATCGGCGAAGAATAGAATCGACGCCGAGGCGGTACAGGGTGTCGCCCAAAATGCGATACGGTTGAGCTTGGTGACGAATTCGTCGCCAAGCATCCTTCGATGTGTTGGGACGAAACGAAGACGTTTGTAAGTATACAATGATGTCCCCGTACCATGGGTCGAGAGTGCTGATGAGAAATAACGTTTCATCCGGAATCCGCTCCTCTGAATGAGATGGTGCAGACGGAGATGGTAAGGAACAGAGCAGTTCCGCAAAGACCAGTGATTTCTTAGACTTGGCGGCAGTGAATTCCAAATCGAACTCTTGGAGGATGGCGATCCACTTCGAGTACTTGCCCCCCAGCAACTGACGTGACAAGATATAGGTCATGGGGTTGCAATCAGAGATCACAGTCGTTGTGCGCAATAGGATGTAATGACGGAAACGTTGGACGGCGCATAGAGCGGCCAGTGCCAACTTCTCAACGTATGCATTGCGAGTTTCCGTATCCAAAAGGTTGCGACTAAGATAGTATACAACGTGCTCAGTGCCATCGTCGTCGTCTTGCACCAAAACCATGCCGATGGTGGTATCGGCAGCGGCCAGATAAAGGGTGTAGTCACGGTGATAATTCGGAGGTCTTAGGAGCGGAGCTGAGACCAAAAGGTCTTTAAGACGCTCAAAAGATTGTTGAGCGATCTCGTCCCAACGAAAGGGCGTGTCTCGCTTTAGTAATCGTGTGAAACCCTTGGCCACCTCGGCATAATTGGGGATGAATCGTCTAAGAAAATTAGCTTTTCCCTGCAAGCTTTGTAACTGCTGTAGAGTGGCAGGGGGAGGAAGATTCAAGATGGCCTCGACTTTAAGGGGATCCAGACGGATGCCCTCCCGGGAGACGATAAACCCGAGAAGTCGGCCAGATTCCACGTAGAAGACACACTTATGCGGATTGTGTCGAATACGGTAGTGTCGACAGCGAAGAAAGATTTCGCGTAAATGAGATGGATGGTCTTGGCGTTTAGCTGAGTGAGCAGGTAGGTCATCCAGGTAAGGCTGTACGATGTGTCAAATATCATGAAAAGCATACGACATCGCACGCTGGAAAGTGGCGCCGACATTTTTGAGACCGAAAGGTAGCTTCTTGTAAGCGAAGGTGCCCCAAGGACAAATGAAAGCAGTTTTGTGCTGGTCTGCGGGGGCTATGTTGATCTGGTTGTAACCAGAGAAGCCGTCCATGAACGAATAGATTTCGCTTCCTGCGCAATCGTCGATAAGCTGATCAATAAAAGGCGTAGGAAAATTATCTTTTGGACAGGCGCGATTGATATCGCGATAGTCAACACAAACCCTAATAGTGCCCTGCTTTTTATTGACAGGAACTATATTAGATACCCACTCCGTGAGGGGAATGGCGTAAATGAAACCAGCTCTAAGGAGTTTTTCAACTTCGGCCTTGATGGCTGCAGCCTTTCGAGAGTGCACTGGGCGTAAACGCTAACGAACAGGTTTAGCGCCGGGATAGGTAGGGATTTCGTGCTCCACGATACTGGGGTCAATGCCGGGCATTTCCTCGTAAGACCATGCGAAAACATCACGAAATTCACGAAATAGATCTTTATAAAGTTGAATTTCCTCGGGAGTGCATGTGACTCCAATATGAATATTCTCGACAACCCCTGTTTTGACAGAGATGTCGATAGCCAGAGTCTGCGTAATGTTACCCATGTTTCCCTCCGAAGACACTTGATATAACTGAATAGGCGTTTGGAGAGGAATAGATGGGAGACATGAAGCAAACTGTCCGAGACACGTGGCCATTTCCGAATGAGGAGGGAGAAACGAAGAGCGATGGTGGTGATCTGACCAAGGGAGCTCTTCGGGAGACATAGTCTCGATGATAGCCTCATCGGAGGGAAATGATTCCTTCAGGGGGTCCGAAGTGGCCTTCTCTCCCAACCAAGGGAAGGTGTCAGGTGAATCGGGAACGCTGCTTAAATGAGCAGGTTCAGGGGTTGAAGCCGATGCAGCGACTATCTCGATGTAGTTGAGCTCGGCAGGGCTCAACGGCATCATCTCGCCCCAGGAGTCTTCCTGATTCACGGGAGGGAGAACCCATGGATCAGAATATGTTGTGATCATGTTTACAGAGGCGAGATTTGGAGGTGGGAGGGGAAAAACTCCCATTAAGGAGGGATCTTTAAACAATCCGGCACCCACACTCACTAGCGATTTGGAGGTATGCTCCACGAATGGTACATTCCCTTCAGAAGAGGAAGCAAAAAAGGACAGCTGGTCCACAGTGACGATTTTCCCTTGATGGGGAAAACGAACGACACGGAATAAAGAGGAAGCCACGGCTTGCATGGCATAAGTCCAGCTTCGTCCTAAGAGGAGGTTGTAAGTGAGATTAGCGTCAACGACTTCAACCTCGACTTCTACCGTTTTCCCTTCTAAAGAGATAGGTAAACGCGGGAGGATACCATGTGGACGAGATTCTCTTCCATCGAAAGCCTCTAGGGTGGTGGGAGACTGGCTCAGAGCAGGCGAACCAATAGCCTTCCAACAAGCAAGCGACATAATTCAGGTTGAGGCTCCTTCATCAATGACAGTACGGTGAATCGTCTTGCCTTTGATGAGAACTTGTATAAGGAAAGCCACCTGATGAGGCAATCTCTGCGTGAAACCTTCGAGGTCAAAAGAAATTAAATCCGAATCTGCCGGGTCGATGCCACCAATCGCTGATAGCAGGGACTTCCTCTGGGAGGGGCAGCTCTGGAGGACTTCTAACGCGGACATAGCAGACGGAGCCTGAGCTAAGTCCTCGACAATGCTATAATGCTGAGCGGCATGAGCATTGGGGTTATAAGATGACTTCCTGAGTACACCTTTGGGAGGGGGTCGGGGGATCGTCTCGGTGCTGGGCCGTTCAATGTGAAGAGGGCCAGAACTGGACGTGGGAGCGCTGGAGGGGACTTCCGGCTCCTTCCCGGCTGAAGATGGATAATCTTTTGTTCGAGTCGTGACATGGACGGGAATGGTTCCAGCCATGAACACTTGAGAACCGAAGGAAGAGGATTGTGAAGGGTCTGCCACCTGATGCGTCTGCTGGGATGGGAAATGTTCTTTGAGCACGGCAGGGGACCCTGAAGCACCTTTCAAAAGCCGACTAACCTCGGACCGCCTAGGGCAATCCTTGGTGTAGTGATCCTCCTCACAGATGAGACAAGGATACTTAGGCTTCCGTTTGGCTCCTTCCTCGGAGGGAGGTTTAGGAGGGTTCTGCTTAGGTTGTCCGGATTTTTCTTTGGCCTTTCCTTTCTTTTTGCCTTTTGAGGATTTGTCTGCCGCGGTGGACTGGACGGCATTTACCTCAGAGGTATTCCCAGGAATGGATGGGCTCTGAGAAGCATTCTCGTTAGAGGAGTTTTGTTTCTGCTTCCCAGAGTTCGCGGTTGATTTCTTACTTGATGAATTCACGGAGCCAATAACTCCATCAACAGAAGGTTTTGGTGGAGGTTTGGTTTGTCCGGGCCTCGGGGCATCTGGCAAATAGTCATACAAAGTACCTGACTGAGAATATACTAAGTCGAGGTATTGAGCTCGCGCGATTGCTTGCTCTTCAGTTACACATGCCCCCATTGCAATATCTTTGGCAATTTTAGGAACAAAGGACGTGGTAAACCAGTCGGTCAGGAGTTGATCGGGAATCCAAAATTTAATCAAACGACGGCGCCTTCTCCATTCATGTATATGATCGGAGATGTGCATTGCCGTATCCTGTTTCAGAGACGTGAGCAAATTGGTCCCAGTCTCGTACCGAATGGGTAACTGAAAGTGAGTCAGAAAGGCCATAGCCAACGAGTTAAAGTCTGAAAACATGCCGCGGTTAAGTTCAATGTACCATTTTGCGGCCGAGCCAGTGAGAGTCCTCTGGAAGAGGCGAAGACGGATAGAATCATCAAGCCAAGAGTTGGATGAGCACCAAAGGTGATAAGTCATTACGTGGGCCTGAGGATCTTCTCCGGCTTTGCCGTCGAACTTTGGACAGTCTCCCGGTATCTTGGTCGGAACCGGTGGCCAATATGAGTTATGCAAGATAGGATCGTTTGTTAACTTGGACACATCAGGCAGTTCCAACGTAGCCAAAAATGGTAGCTGCGGGTTGAAGGACATCTGTGGCTGAGGGTTGGAGGCGGTATTAGGGTTCCATCCGGATTGAGGTTGCCCCCATGAACTTTGTCCGGACGGGCCCGGCCCGAAAGGACCTGGCGCGTAGGAATTTTGTCCTGATGGACCTGGTCCGAAGGGACCTGGTGCATAGGAGGTTTGTCCATGAGGGGATGACTGTCCCTGTGTTTGCCCCCCAGCTCCCCATGAATTAGCAGCTTGTCCACCAGGTTGACCATATTGATAATTTTGATAGGGAGTGACCTGTGGTTGCTGATAATTTTGATACGGAGCATACTGATTTTGCCCCTGGGGTTGCTGGTAGCCATGCGACTGCTGGGTCCCATACGGAGCTTGGTAGGCAGGCTGCGTTTGGTACGAGGGTTGATAACCTGTTTGAGTCTGAGGCCCAGAGTAGTGTCCTTGAACCGGCTGAGGTTGGGCCATACGTCCCGAAGGTTGACTTGGTCGGATTCGAGGTGGACCTGGTTGGCCAGCAGGATATCCTTGCTGGGCGCCAGGTTGTCCATGTGCCACCAAGGGTTGTCTTCGTGGAACGGGTGGTCGAATTGGTTGGATAGCTGGTTGACGTCGAGGTTGACCAGCTTGTCCAGGTTGACGATGAGGGTAAACTCCGGGTTGATTTGGCTGTATAGACGGTTGGCCCGTTCGTCCCCCACCGTAACCGGGTTGGAAAGAGGGTTGGGCTTGCTGTATGGCAGGCTGCCCTCCTTGGTATATGGGCTGAGTAGAGGGTTGGCCTTGCTGAAAAGCAGGTTGCCCCCCTTGCCCAGAAGGATTCGTGATTTGAGGGGCAGGTCGGCCCTGTTGAACATAGGGTTGTCCACCCTGCCCAAGGGGATACCCTTGCTGGACGGCTGGTTGATTTGAAGGATTGTAAACTGAGCCAGTTTGTCCAGAGGGGTACCCTTGCTGGAAATCAAGTTGGTCTTGTTGAAAAGACGGTTGCTCTGGTTGCCCAATAGGTTGATTCTGATACGGATATGGCGGACCTCCAATACCCATCGGTTGTTCCTGGTAAGGTTGACCTTGTGGGTGCCCAGATGGTCCTGGGTCAGGCGGGCCATACAGTGGTTGCCCCTGGGGGTTTTGCACGTGAAATGGCGGGCCCTGATTGGGTGGTCCTATGGGCTGCCGGGGAGGATCTCGATTTCCAAAGTACTTAGTAGTATCATTATACATGACATTCAAGGATTCCTCATTTTCTTCAAAAGGACGATGAGGGAGACTCGAGATTTCTTCGAGGAACTCACCATTTTCATCATAGTAGAAGACGGGATCGTCGTAATCCGGGTCCGTTATGGGTTCCCCATAAGCATCATACGGTCCTGATCCTGGAATTCCTCCAACAAAAGAACCAGCTTGAGGGACTTCAGACGAGGAAACCGGTCCAGCACTGATGACCGGAGTCGAACGTGCTATACAAACAGTAGGTTGAGTGGGAACTGAGGTGACGGTGGGGTTGAGTTCTGACGTGAGGGGTGGAAAAAGAGGTTGCGAAACAAAAGGGCCGATAGAGGCAGCGAGACTAGGATCCCATATAGTGGTAGAAGTTGTTCTAGCATCATACCTATCCCTCAGCGATTGATATCGTGGAGGGAGGGGAGAGGAAGACGGGATCAGGGTCTCAATGTCTGTGACCGCGGGTGTCTCGATGTTCGTGACTGCGGGTGTCTCACCCGTGCTGGAAGCTGCCCCCTCCATGGGAGATGACATATTTAAAGGGGTACGAGGGGTCTGGGGGGTATCCCAATCCTCCTCCCAGACGGGATTCCAATCCTCTAGGTAATCTGGATTGCCTGGGGCACGTACGTTGATAGGCTGGATACTCGGAACAATGGGAAGAGTACCGCTTACAACTGGTACCTCGGGGGCAACAGAGGATGGAGAACCTTGATCACTTAGACCAGGGGTTGATGGGTCAGCCAGGATGACCAGACCCCTTAGAACTCCTAAAGGAAACTGCCGATAAAACTCTACTCAAAACTATCGCACACAAGACCTAGAAAGGGTAATGTTATCGAGGCCAAATTAATTTTAAGACGCAAGAACCAAACTTGACCTTTTCATATTTCGGGAGTCGAGAAAAGGACAAAAGATGACTCCAGTCTCCTTCGAATGTTTAATGAGCACGAAGTGACAAGACGCTCACAGGCACCTTTTCGTTTAGGGAGTCTGAAAAGGATCAAAAGTGACTGCTCTGGAACTCTAGGTAGAGGGTGTGCCAAACTCTTCGCAAAACCACAGAATACTTTTTAGGGTACGGGTGGTCAATCTTCGTGAATGCTGTGTTCACTGCATTGCGAATCGTAGGGCGGCCGACTCGGCTTCCTATGGATAAAGGATAAAAGCCTAGTGGGGTCTCCCTATATACTCGACGGTACGTGGGAGCGCAGTCCGTATTAGACCACTATCGAGTCACAGAAGGAGGAATCACCCAACCTAATGTGAAACAACAGTGACTATGTTTTAAGACGCCGGAACACGTCTCTAACCTAGACCTCTAAATATTTGCGTTTAGTTCCAATGCGTTTTTAGATTCATTTGGTTCATTTTATAGTTGATCTTGAGATTAAGTTTCGATTTTCAAGCTCTATCGTATGTTCGCTCACAATTACTTAGATGCAATCTATATGCAAAAGAATTTCGTTTCGTTCGATGAATTTCTAGCTATGAGAGAGCAAAGGATTTCAAACGAAACAAACAAACAAGTAGCTAAATGCAACTAAGGCAAGGAAAGGAAACTTTTCTTTTGAAAATGCAAGCCAACGAAATGTTCTTTTCCTTTTCGAAATTTTAAAACAAGCTACCAATTCGATTTCTTTTCAATGACATAAAGCATCTAAAGGAATTTGGAGGAACCTGAACACCAAGTAAACTACTCAATGAGAGCACACAAAGTTCCCAAAACATTCAACCAAAGTTCCGAAATCAAAAGAGACAAAGCAATGCACGAGCCATGTGATCTAAGCTCTGCAAGCAAGGATCGCAAGCAAGGAGGAAGCGAAAAAGACCACTTGGAAACACAATACAAAACACTCCAACAATCACTAAACAAATGTGAAAACAAGCCTAGAACGAGCTGGTCAATCAAGCAAACAGAGATCCTAACGGTAGGCTTGACACACACACGGCCACTAGATGTCCTAGGGTTCAGAGTGCGAAATCAAGAGAGAAAGGCAAACATCCGATGGACCAAAGTTAGGACCAGTCAATTAGAGACTCAACACAATTTAGTAATTGCGAAAGCGATGATGGAAGCACAGACCAAGCAGCGAAAGCAAGAGACGGGAAGGTGTTTGCAAACTTAAACTGAGTAAAAACGAAACCTTGTAAAGCTAAGCTCCGTAATCAACCAATTCAAGGTTCAGACAGTGAAAAACCAGTCATAAGACAGATGAGGAGAAGAAGGGACAGTCATTGCAAGAGGTTCAGGAGGCTAATTTGGTGAAAAATGAGTTTTTCAGGCTCAGCGCGGGTAGCCTTCAGCAACTTAGCGCTGACAGGGGGAAGCCTTCAGCAACTTTGCGACGTCAGCGCGGAAGGACAGGGAAAAAGTGCGTTGTCTCGAAAAAACGAGGTCAGCACGGAAATTAAACGCACAGACGCGATGACGGGGAGCACAAAGAAGATAGGGCGCGATGTCAGCGCGGAAGAACACGAATAAAGCGCGCTGCCCTTGAAAACGAGGTCAGCGCGGCTGTTAGACGTACAGGCGCGATGAAGAGAAAACCAAAGAACAGGGTCGCAATGTCAGCGCGACTGTTCCGAAATAAAACGCGCTGAGAGCAAAAAACAAGGAAAGCCAAAATAAAAACTTCCAAAACCACAGGCAGGGGCTTTTTAACAATAAAAAGGCTTCCCAGAAACACCCAGGAAGTTCATAAGCCACAAAGACAATCCCAAAAGCTCGGAAAGAGGTCAATCAAAACCAAACAGAAAAGTGGACTCAAGAAACAATAAGGCAGATCCCCAGCGGAGTCGCCAAATTGTTGGAGAGGTAAATCCCCTCTACGGATAGAGGCGATCCCTACTAGCCCAGTGGGGGTCTAGCAACAATCACACAATGCTGCCACGCATGTTCCTAGTTACAATTAAACAAGAAGTAAAGAGCACCTACTTGGATTCCTGCGCTGTCGTTTGTCGAAGAGATGTTGCCTTCGTTCCTTCGCTTCGGCTGGTCACAATCCTCCGCGATCCCCGCGAACAAACACCTGCACACACGAAGAGAGAGCAAACGCAAGCGTGAAATCTAGTAAAGTAACCATATGTCAGTCAGAAAAGACATAATTCACATTTACCCATTGCGTAGACAAACGAGAATGGAACAATAATAGCAGTCATCTATTATTAATCAGAATAGAGAAGAGTACAACCAAATGTTCTGACGTCGATAACCTTCTCAGGAGGGATCAGTCAGCATGTACCTCAAGCGTTCACCTTTGAGGATGGTTCTCCCAAGACAAATAACTCTCTCTCTCTCACACAAATGTCACAAACAACCTTCCCCAAGCAATCAATCACTTCCACACCTAGCACACCAAACCTATAGCAGCAATCTGAGCACTACAAGCTCTGTACAATCCAAGCTATTCAAAGCTAAGTCTAACTAGTTCCAACTAGCTTCTCATGGTAATGGTGAGAGTTTATATAGGAGAAGGAGTCTCCTAAAAAGGTGGAAGGATGAGCTTATCTTGAAGGGGAGTTGTTGGAAAGAGTCGAACAGACATGCCATAGAAGGGAGTCGACATTCACAAAGCTAACAACCAAGCCTGGAGTGATCTGGAAGGCTGGCTGTTTGAACAAATTCGCCTAAACTGGATCAGCGCGGATTATAGGGAAACTGCCGCGCTGTCAGCGCATATCAATAACTGAAGAGGTCATGTCAGCGCGGAAGAACACGAGAAAAGCGCGCTGTGGGCCATCGCGGAAAAGTGATGTTCTTCCGCGATGGCAGCGCACAGAATACACTGGGAAGCGCCTGTCATCGCGGTTATTTTGGGAACAGTCGCGCTGATGAATGAAACTTTGGAAAAATGGGTTTTTGAGCCAGTTCAGTGATCAAACACTTTGTGATTGTGAGTTCTGGGCACAGCAGGGTGACTGACAGGAAGGCAGTGATAAATTACTGTGTAACAACATGTTCAACTCAAGTTGGACTTGCTTCTTGTCCTTGCCTTGGTGAGTGTGATTATTGGGTGGTATCGCATGCATGCGTACAATGATATGCATGCTGCTGCATTCCCTTGCATGCGATCAACAACACTGCTCACCATTTCTGCTCTGTGCCAGCTGCTAGGATGGATATTTAACTTGTAAGAGTGTAGTTTCATCCATTAGTGCATGTTCTACCCCCTGTTGTACCTGTTTCTGCTGCAACTCATTCGGTTGTCTATGCATCTCATGTTCTTCCTTAAGTTGTTGCTTCAACACATGCAACTCCTTCTCTATTCCATTCTCAGTCTTCACACGATCTCCATGTCGTGCCATCACCTCATAGCCCGAGTCTCCAAAGTTGCTTTCATCACAAGTGGGTCTGCTTGAGCTTGCAACTTTGTTCTGCCTCTGTGTTTTCAACAACCTTCCTCTTGCATTTGTTGCATTTGGTATGCTGTCTTCAACTCCTGTTCATGATGCTGCACATTGTGATGTTGCTACTATCATATCTTGATGTCCTTGTCTATAGACAACTTGATGTCTTCGTGGGTAGGCAAGTCCATAGACACTTGATCGACTACATCCCCAAGTGTGCTTTGAATAATGTCTTCGACTCTGCTCTACTGGAAACCATTGTACCTATACTGATGAGAGGAAAATGAACACCTGCGATACCTGGTGACCATGGTAACACTCATGGCAAGCAATCTGTCAATAAAAAACCAAAATGATCTTGAGAACTGACTTGCAACATACCTGTGTCACTGATCATGAAGGTTGCACAATTTTGGTCGCAAGGTCGGGAGACTGATTGACAAAATTGCGCAAGGCACAGTCTGGGTTATCAAGAGGCTGACTAACTGTTGGAACTATGTAAATGCACAATCCATCCTAGCTGATGACTGCTGGAATTGTGCAATGTGCAATCTCAGCTAGAAATGGTTGCAAACTCAGTGAGTGCATCGCGCAATTTTCTGGGCCAGCAGTCACTGTCCCTCAGAATTACGTAATGCAAGACTGGAGGATAGTCAATGGGCATAAATGCACATTTCCTGAGAGGAATACAGAGCCTTCCCTCTTAGGATTGCGCAATGTTATCTTGGTGAGGGAGAGTCCGGGCCAAGGTTGCCCAGACTCGCCAATGGGAAACTGAAAGAGAATGTGAATGTGAATGCATGGTGATACTGAGTGTAAGCATAAGTGAATGATTATGCATGAAAATGGTGAATGACATATTCAGAAAATGGAACAACATGCATGTGGGTGAGGCGAGTCGCCGAATCGGCGACCGTTCATGAATAATAGTTTCATGCATGTGACAATAGTGAGATGTCAACGAAAACTAAAACGGTGCTAGTACAAGCTAGTACATATCAAAACAACAACAAGCGCTCACTAAAATCAAGCAGACAATATTCATACGAAGCGAAACACAAAAAGTTCCAGAAATGCAACATAAGACATGGAAGGTGGGCTTACCCCAAAACAGCTGAGCTGAATGTGTCGATGACTCGTAGATGAAATGTGGGATGTTAGAGCTGCAAGGTCGATGTGAGGAATGAGCTCCGCAGTGTCCAGTGCATGAGTTTTGATAAAATCAAGGTTGTGATGCACATGCCACAAATCTAGTAAAAGCGACACTTGGTGGGAGGTTTCTGAAATGATCCTTGCATGTAACCTCTGACTGCTAAAAATAGATCCCTAAAACAAGGGATGCCTTTGCATGTTGCCTTGGGAGGAGCAGTCCATGCATGCAAGCCAGTTTTGCTCAGTCCCAGGTGGAACTGTTCGACCCAACTGCACATGCATGAGCCCGCTCAGCGGCTGGGAGAAAATGCGCATTTCTAGAAGGGAGTTGGGTTGGTCGCCCAGGAGATTTGCACAATTTCTGGGAATAGTAGCTGACTGTTGCTAAGGATTATTCAATTACTTGGCTAAGAAACCCTGCTAGGAAGAATTCTGCAATTTTCTGGATGAAGCCTGACTGGCAAAATTACGCAATTCTAGAGCCCAACAGGCTGCCAGATAGAATTGCGCAATTTCTGGAGGGAAGGCTGGTTTCCCTCCAAAATTGCCCAAATTTTTGAGGGAGCTGCTCAACCTAGTGCTAGACCAAGTTCGGGAGAATAGCATATGAGTGGTGCAACGAGCTCTGATGGATAGGCTCTCTATCTAGAAGAAAATCACTGAAGCTCGTGTACTTGACGAAACAAGACATGATGTTGAATAAGGTTTGTAGGGAGGCTCCAAAACGAAGCTAAGGAACACTTTTGGAGGGTGGTTGTAGCCACTACAACACTTGGCCACACCTTGGGAGAACTCCAACTCTCTAAATGGACCTTGTTTGTGAAAAACAAGTCTAACACCTCTGAAAGTATTGTTGAGTTCTTAGTTCCTCTTGGTTTCCACACTAGCTTGATTGTATGATGTGCATCTTCCAAGCTCTTGGTCGATTGAAACACATTCCAATCCAAGGCAACACAGTTGTTTCAATTGGAGTTGAGGGGTATATTGGTGCACAAGCAGTATAGTTTTCAGAGTCTTAGTTTCATCTCTAGTGTTGCTTCGTTGCTAGCAGGCCTAGACAGTACCCCGACGGAGTCACATACGAGCACAAGAATGGCTCCACTGCCAACGAGCCTGGTCAATACCCCGGTAGAGTTAATTTCATCAGCTCTCTGAGCAGGAAGCCTTTCTCTTCTTTCACCTTATTCATTTTTATTTTTTTTCATTTTTCACTTTTCATTTTTTTCATAACTGTGCATAGCACTTATTCATTTCAGAGGCGGAAGAGGGATCCTGACTTATTGAGTGCAGAAGAGGTTGTTCCTGCATAGAAGTAGTTTATTATACCTCTAATGTGTCTGTTAAGGTTTTCCCCCTCACCTTACTCTACTTGAGTGAGCTAACAAGGGTTAACCCAAAAACAACTGACTAGAGTAGGTGACACTCATTAGCGCACAAGCATTGTGTTTTCACCAATGTTCACTTTGAACAATATGTATTTTCCATCGATGTATCATGGACTAAAAGTAACAAGTTCTTCATACAGAGGTAGGATGACATATAACCAAGTAGTGATAGCTGCACAAGGCCTCTTGTACTTTACCCAGCTTGTTTCAAGAGTCGTACATGGTTTCATGCGAAACTAAACTACGAAAAAAACAAGCAAACAAACAAACAACAAAGCAAATCAGAAGCAAAAGCAAAAGAGAAAGAAAAGCGAGTAAGAAAACAAGCAAGCAGAAAAACAAACAAACAAATCATGTAAGCAAACAAGCATGCAAGCAAACAGACTGAAAGAAAACACTACTCCTACTCCTAAGCTAATGTTGCATGGGCCTAATCATGTGAAGTGATATTTCCAATGCAGCCACTGGCACATTGGTTGACCCATGTTGGTGAAGGCTTGGTCCATGAGAAACCCGTGTGCGAATCAGTAAACATGAAAGATATAATGATGAATATGGACACACTCCGAGGTTACAAGCGACCACAAAACAAAGATGAGTGAAAGCGCATGACATGCATTCTGTTGAGTTGCCATGGTGTTGTGATTCACTACGTCCAGATGTTGAGTGTATGCATTATCTTGACTATGACATGCAAGTAAACATGAGAAAGGTAGATCACTTATGTTGTGCATGTGTGCTTGCTGTGTAAGATTCCTCCAACGCATGAGCGATAGGATCATGTAGTTCGAGTGGAGGAAGTGAAATCTAGGTGTTCAGTTGATCTTCAATGCAAAGTAGAGAGTGATGAGGAGCCTTGAGTGTTTCAACAATTTCCTGATTAGAAGTGAAACCAACCTTAGGAGAGTGAGGGCCTGACATAACCATCAGCTCGGGCTAAAGTGCCTCGATAGTTTGGGGGGGTTTCGACTTCATTGAGAGATAGATCATCATAGACCAGTGCCTTAGACATGTTAACAATGATTGAATCAACATCGTGATTAGATGAAGAAGTAGAGAGATCATGACAACCAAGATCAGAAAATTTAGGATGTTTGTCGACGTCCTCATGATTTGATGAATCGGGCACAGGGGTAGATGAGAAGAAAAGATGTTCACCCTCTGTGTTTTCAGAAATGACAGACGACAGATTGGATGGATTTCCAGAGGAAGATGTCTGCTCTCTGCACTGTAATGACAGACTGACATCCAACGTGTCCTGTGAACGATCGTAAGTAGAAATATCTGGAAATGAGTTTTCACAAGGGAAATCAGCAGTGGCAAAATCAAAAGGGACGTCATGATAAAGTGGGTGAGGCATGGCTAGAAGGGAGTCATCCTTCACCACGGTTTATTCTTTATATTCCCGCACACACTCATCATGAATGATGGTGTAGGTTGGCAGTATAACACCAACTCCTTCGACAACTTGATCCTCGTTCACAACAGGTGAGGTGTCTGAAATGGGAAAACACAAGATAGTACAATTTGGAGGATCAACAAAACGCAACGACAGAGGTTGAGGGAACAAATCCACGTGAAAACCAACAGGCTTGCAAGCCAAATATACGCAGATATTAAGAAAAAGTGGGGTGGGCGGATGAGATAGTTCAACAGATGTGTATGCATGATCTCCCACATCATTCCATGGTGGTGGAGTTGTTTGATGAGGTGAAGGTGGACAATCACTTGTGATAGCAACTGTGCCTGCCTGTGATTGTGTAGCTCCATCACCAAAGTGTGCTGAGTGGGGTTTGGATATGTGAAGAAGATACTCAAATCTTCCATCAAGAAATTCCCAATCAATGTCATCTTTGGGGAATTGGTATGCAAGATTACAAAATCATATGTAAAACTATTCAACGAATTCATCGGGTGCTTTTCATAATTCCATAATTTCTTTGTTGAATGCTTTATAATTAAAGTGATTGAAAGCATGGTCTATCTCTGCGATTAGATGAGTAAGATAATGAATAGATTTTTCGGGCAGTGTGGCACACCAGTGCAATGGGTGCCCTCAAAGCGTGTAGATGAACAACGCGCAACTCATGTATTCTCCAAAGAATCCATGTCTTTCGCATCATCCTACAATGCTAACCGTGTGCCTAACCAAGGCTACGTGGCCTCCACCATCATATGTTTTATGAGACAAGTTATCCAAGAGATTTTCCGAGATAATGAAATCGTTCATATAGGACATACACTCAGGAAGAAAAACTCAGTAGTTAGTCATGATAGATATGTAGAGATTCAAAATAGATGTGAGGACTCAACTTGTCATCTAGCCCTCCTTCTAGTGCCAAAATGTTGACAGTGCTAGACCCGTCAACATGTAAGGTGATCTCCCCAGTAAGAAGTCCCAATTAGACCTCAGACCATTTGGTGTAGGAGTCCCAACAGTGGGTCGTATAGTAATGCATTGATCGCAATTTCACACAGAGGTAAGTAAGATGACTCTGTTGGTAGCAAGGGTGTGACAGCTGTAGTGAGTCAAGGAAGGTGCATGAGAGGTTTTAACACATGGGGTTTGAGAT
This sequence comes from Pinus tabuliformis, assembly GCA_031772625.1. Lineage (NCBI taxonomy): Eukaryota > Viridiplantae > Streptophyta > Pinopsida > Pinales > Pinaceae > Pinus > Pinus tabuliformis. The sequence goes on along the minus strand of CM062809.1, from coordinate 1,303,369,306 downwards.
GAGCGCGCCCCTTGGAAACCTGTAATGGTACTCGGCTTGGAAGGGAACACATGATCAAAGATGCATCACCAGCTGGAAATTGAGTTAGCAAGCAATCTAAAGTGATGGTTAAACCAACAACACATTTCAAAAAGATTCATAGATACTCATACATAATAGTCCATACATGCATGTGTAATCAAACAAATACATATGCCATTTAGAGTAAACAAGATAGCTAGAATACAATACAACATATGCATGAAACATGTTGGCTCTATTATATTAAGAAGTGTAAGTTCCAGTCATATAATACATCCATGTCTAACCACTAGTTCTGATAGCGGAACGTTACAGCCACAACCGGCTGCTCCTCCAAAGAGATGTACTAGCTCTACGTAGTGGAGAAGCCAAGGCTCGTTACAATACTGTCCAAGCTCTCTCCAAGATAGTCTTATCAGATGCTTGGCTGATGAAAATGCTTTACAATTAGTTATGAGGTTCTATTTATAGCAAAGGGTGCTGTGACCCTTAATATTCCCCTTCTTGACAGTTCATCTACCCTCATGACTCTTCATCTACTCTATAACTGTTACATCCAACTATCGATGCTTGACTTACACTTGACATGACGTTACATTACAATGCACTTGTGCTCATGTGAGACAAAATGGCTTGAGAAAGCCATGCAAGACATCACTGAAACTTGGTCTTTTGTGGTGAGACAAACTCTTTGATATGCTTGTTGTAGTGTTGTTTTAATCAATCTTAATTGACCAAGATTGAAACATTGATTTATCAACCTAGGGTAGGTCTTCTTGTTTCAATGGAGTTCGCACTGCCTATGCCAATACACTCCAGCCAAGAATGAGAAAATGCAGAAAACAATAAAGGATTTCACTGATCTAAATTGATGAATCAAACCATGCATGTAGACATAAAAACACTCTACAAAATTAAATCAGAACTCGTAGCTATCAAAGTAAAGGTGCACCACACATGTACCAATATCTACTCCAACTGGTTACTACCATTATGTTGATGAACTCTGCGTAACCACATAATATAAATAGAAACAACAATGAATGTAATCCACGATTTGTACAACAACAACAACGAGAAACCATAAATCAATTAACTAAACTAGAATGTACACTACTCCTATCACTGCAATCCCTACCAAATAGGAGGGCCCTTCCTGCTCAGCAGGGCACAGGAATAACACAAAAGTGATTAATGAATCAATTGAAGAATAGTAACACCATCACCGTGCTGATTGATATTAAAAATAAACTTAGAATTACAGAAGCAGAGTAACTATAATTTTCTATATGTTGTGTCCTTGTACATGAAAAATCGAGTTC